>JAPMOQ010045643.1:1782304-1802471 GCA_026543055.1 Argiope trifasciata | reverse complement strand
ATATATATATATATATATATATATATATATATATATATATATATATACACTGAAGTGACAAAAGTCATGGGATGGCTGTTAATATCATGTCGATCCTCCTTTTGCCCGGCGAAGTGCAACAACTCGACGTGTCATGGAGTCCACAAGTCGTTGGAAGTCCTCTGCGGGAATATTGAGCCATGCTGTCTGTATAGACGTCCATAATTCTAAAAGTGTGGATAGTGCAGGAGTTTGGGCACGAACGGACCTTTTGATGATGTCCCATAAATGCTCGATGGGATTCATATCGGGCGATCTAGGTGGCCAGATCATGCGCTGGAATTGTCTGGAATGTTCTTCAAACCAATCGCGAACAGTTCTGGCCCGGTAACATGGCGCATTGTCATCCATAAAAATCCCATCGTTGTGTGGGTACGTGAAGTCCATGAATGGCTGCAAGTGATCTGCAAGCAGCTGAGCATAACCATTTCCAGTCAATGATCGGTTCGGTTGCACCAGAGGACCGAGTCCATGCCATGTAAAAACAGCCCACACCATTATGCAGCCACCACCAGCTTGAACAGTGCCTTGCTGACAGTTTGGGTCCATGGTTTCGTGGGGTCTGCGCCACACTCGAACTCTACCATCAGCTCGTAACAACTGAAATCGTGACTCATCTGACCACGCCACGGTTTTCCACTGTTCTAGGGACCAGTCGATATGCTCACGAGCCCAGGAGAGTCGCTGCAGGCGATGTCGTGCTGTCAGTAAAGGCACTCGAGTCGGTCTTCTGCTGTCATAGCCCAAGGAAGACAAATTTCGCCGCACAGTCCTATCGGACACGTCCCTCGTACGTCCCACATTGATTCCTGAAGTTATTTGACGAAGTGTTGCGTGTCTATTAACATTGACCATTCTACACAGACGTCGGTGGTCTCGGTCGTTAAGTGCAGGTGGTCGCCCAATGCGCTGTCCATGAAGGGATGTGATGCCTGAAATTTCATAATCTCGGCACACTCTTGATACTGTGGATCTCGGAATGTTGAATTCACTAACGATATCCGCAATGGAATGACCCATGCGTCTAGCTCCAACTAACATTCCACGTTCAAAGTCTGTTAATTCTCGTCGTGCCGCCATAAATCACGAAAAATCTGTTCACATGAATAACTTGAACACAAATGAAAGCTCTGGAAAACGAACTGCGCATTTATACTATTTCACTGCGATACTACTGCCATCTGTATATTTGCATATTGCTATCCCATGACTTTTGTCACTTCAGGGTATATATATATATATATATATATATATATACAGAGAGAGAGAGAGAGAGAGAGAGAGAGAGAGAGAAATAGGGAAGCTGACCGATAGAGAAGTCAATTGATTGTTAATGGCTTGAATAAATTAAGATAAATCATGACTTAAAAATAATAAAGTTCTCTCATTGGTAACTTGAAATTTGGGACCGCAGATTTCATTTCTTTTGTAAAATAATTTTTTTTCACGTGATTATGTGAACTTTAATTACGGAAAAAATAAATCCATATAAGACTGCAATTTTCTTTCTGATTCATAAAATAATTCGTATATAAGAATTTAAAGAACGCCGAATAAAACTGATAGCAGTAATAGTAAAAAATCGAGAATATTATTAATAGTATTGAATAGAGGTAAAATTTGATAGAGATAGTTTAATAATTAATAAGAAATAACTTATTACGAAATTTAGAACTTATGATGCATGCTGAAAGACATTAATGTTTAAAGAAAAAAAACTGCTCCAAATTTTATTTGTTATATTAAGAAGAATCTGTTATGTGGTAAACTAGGAATGGGATTATGGACAACACTGGGATTGTTGCAGCAATTCCAATATTGAATAATTTTGAAGTTATTATTGAGTTAACTTCGAGTCACCAGTGCATATAATTGGTCACCTGATTGTAAAGCTGATCGAGGTTAAAAAACACACCAGCCATTTCTGCTTAGATCATTATCAGTTGAGAAATTTCAACTATTTTTTGACTATAGCAACTCAGACAAGCTTTTAAAATGTTTGAATTGACTACTTTGTTGGTGTGCGAATAAATTTAAGTATGAATAAATGGCAAAAGTTAATGAGCTGACGTCTGATATTTTCATTATTTTATATTTTTGCTGATTCATTATATTCTCCTTTCATGGATCAGATTGAAGATTATTGTTAATATTTCCTTTTAGCATATTTTCTACGTTGCATGTGGTATTTTTTTCAATAACTCTTAGTGGATTATTATTTTTTTCAATTCGATTTCAGCAATTATTTATTTGGTTTAGAGATGAGCTATTTTTGATTAGTTTTCGAAGAAAGTTTTTATAGAGAAGATCTCACTGTGAGGAATCAAAACTTCTTATATAAAGGGTTCCCAAAAGTAACGCAAGATTTAAATTCATTTCCATCATGTAGTAAAGTATTGGAAACCCTAGTAAAAACCATTTGACAGCTTATAGTTTAGTATTAATAAAAATGAAGCGTTACACCATACAATAACGTGTTTTCTTTGTTGAGCTATATTGAAAAAATAATGAAAGTCTGGTGGCCCCAGTTCAAAAATTTGAGAGTTTGTCCCTCTAGATTGCGAGATTTAACACCACTGGATTTCTTTTTATGAAGTTATTTGAAGTCAAACGTCTTTGATCAACGAACCCACAATCATACATACATTGAAGCAGAAAATTTAAGGCTGCACCAACAAATAGCCACATTTATGATAAATAGGACTGAAAAAAGTTGGCAAAAATGATGCATGTGTCAACAAAGCCGTGGAGGCCATTTTGCTTATGTATTATTCCATACATAACCCTATCCTGTGTAATTCACGATTCACCCTATACTGTGTAATTCACGATTAAATAAATAAACTTGGCAAAGTATGGCCATATATGGTTATTGCGCCAAAAAACCACACAAAAACAAAAACTACGTTTAAATAAAAATATAACAATTTAAAGAAAAAAACTTCGCTTTTTATTTCATTTAAACTTTGAGTTAACATGTTGTTCCATTGTATAATGCTCCATTTTTACTAACCCTAAGATTTTTTAAATGGCTGTTTCTAATATTTATTCTACAAAAAATGTTCTATTTAATAAATTACAAGTGGGAATTTAAAGAATTTTTTAGCCGCCTAAAATTTGGGGAATCGGAAATACTGTTTTTAATTAATCAGTGACCAGTTGATACATCTAATCACTGTTCAGATTTAGGAGTTCTAGACATAAGAATCTTTATGAAAATCTAAAATCTGTTATTATTGATCACTCAATATAAATGGCCATAATTTAGGGTTTTCAATTCAACTTTAAAGAGTACTAAGAATATTAAAATTTAACACTAATGTGTATCGAACTAAAGTGATGAGTAATTCTAAACATTCACATCTTTTTGACATTTCTGTACTATTTGTCCCATTTTTACCCAATGAAGTTCAATTAAACTAAATAGAAAGCATTTTTTGAAGTCGATGTCGTATAATTTTATGATGAATATGAATAGAATATTAATAATGAATTTCCACAGGAAAATAAAATAAAGCATCATGAAATATTTTAATATATAAATTAGACCTATATCAGGTATTTTACTTTTCATCAGCATTTTCAGTAATAAATTAATTCAAGAATATTTAGAAATTTTATCCATTTTAACAGATTTTACGAAATTTATTTATTTTCATTTTATTTGAGGTTTTTTAAATTGCATTTATAAAAGTAAAACGAATGAAAATAAGTTTAAAGTGTTATTTCGTATACTTTTTAAAATTTTAATTAGAAAATAAATTCTGAGGGATACAAAATTTATTGCTTAAAATGCTGATGAAAAGTAAAATACCTTATATGGGTCTACTTTATATATTAAAATATTTTATGGTATTTTATTTTATTTTTCTATGGAAATTCATTATTAATATTCTATTTATTTTATTTTACCATGGACAGTTTCTTATTACCCATTCTAAACATTTTATTTATTGTATTTTACTTTTTTACTTCTTATAATATTCTATCTACTTCTTATAATATTCGTCCTATTATTTTTACTATGGTATTTTCTCATGATACGTCTTATTAAGTTTATTTATTACTGTATATTTCTTATTATACATTGTATTCATTTTACTTATTATGGTGTTTTTCTTATAACTTTATAAATAAACTTGGCAAAGTATGGCCATATATGGTTATTGCGCCAAAAAACCACACAAAAACAAAAACTACGATTAAATAAAAATATAACAATTTAAAGAAAAAAACTTCGCTTTTTATTTCATTCAAACCTTGAGTTAACATGTTGTTCCATTGTATAATGCTCCATCCAATGTTTTTGATTTATTACGGTGTTTTTTCCTATTCTACATCCTATTCATTTTATTTATAACAATATATTTTCCGTCTTTTTTATTTATCAAGGTTTTTTTTCTTATTATACATCCTATTCCTTTTATTTCTTATTATATTTTCTTATTAAACATCTTAATTATATTATTTATTATGACGTTTTTCTTATTATACATCCTATTCAATTTACTTATGATGTTATTTTTCATATTATGCATCCTATTTATTTCATTACATAATGAATTTTTTACTAACTATGCTATTCATTTTGACCATGAGAATTTTATTATTAACGATACTAATAATATTAGCAATTATTTTAAATGTTTTTATTACATATTACTTTTTACTTTTTTCATCCTGGAAAAGAGTACTTCAAGTCATTGTTGCATTTATTAAAGAGGTTACGATGGATAAAACAATTGAGGATGAAATAAAATAGTTCTCTTCAGCTGAAAGAATTATTCAATTAGTTTTGAAAGCACCAAAATTCACAAATGGAGGAATTAGTGAATTTCGAATGAACATATTTTGTGAAACATTATTCGAATGCAAAGCGTCGTTTAAAAAAGAGTAATAAACAAGATTTCTTATAAAATGTATTTTGATCGAAGAATTAACCTTTCCAACATCCATTCTAAAAGTATTTATTTTGCGTGAGATTAAGTATAAAATCAAAGATCTGGTAAAATAAAAAGTAATAATATTAAAAAAGAACAGAAAATAAATTATCTTTGGTTTTAATACTAAGAAATTCTAAATGAAATAGGTTAAGATTGATAATATTTCAATTCGAGAAATATAATCAGAGATAATCCTTAAAATAATTTTATAATTTTTAATTAAATTCTAGAAGGAAAAAAACAGGAAATTTCCAATTATTTTTAAAATTATTTTTCGTACTTCTTTGGAGATTAAGTTCTTTGATAAAAACTATCAAACAGAGGATTAAATTTATTTAAAGTAGGTTGGCAACTTATAAGAATTAAACAAATAAAGAAATGGATGCAAATTATCAATAAAAATATTTATAGAGATATTAAATATTCATATTTTGAAATTACAGTTGTTAAATGAAGTTTACACAAAGTCTATTTCAATACCTCATGAAAATTAATATTTTATTAATATTGAAGAAGTAAATACTAGACCAAATTCATTTTGAAAACTACTAATTTTATAAATTCATTTTTAATAACAATTATATGAAAGGAATTCAAATACATAAGCATTATAAAACTGATAAAATGCCAAAACGATGTTAAATGATGAAGGAAAAGTTTAGAAAAAAATATTAAATAAACGACACCTTAAAGTATTCCAAGACGTAAAATTTTATAGTCAGGCATTTAATAAAATATAATTTAGTCAGCGCAATAATAAAAACTAGTGGAAATTCTCTTTTTTTCGAATTCTTATGCATTAACTTAATATATCTTCATAATACATAAAATAAAATTATATGTGCAATTTCGAAACTTGGTTCCTTTTGATTTAAATTAATATCTGTTACAAATTTACAATTTTGATGGCAAGAACATATCGTTGTGATTTTGAATTATCACTTGCATGCATATGAATATTGTCCCGAATTAATAATTTTGTTTCCTTCTCTGTTAGTTTCGTGATAATAACGTTTCATAAATAGTTCTGATTTATGTTGAATAGATATCAGGTTTACGACTTTCCGGATGTTTGCAACAAGCTAGTCAACCTTTCTCAATTTTGGTAACAAAAATGTTCCAGAAACTGCTAATGTTTGGCGATATATTGATTCGGAACAAAGATATGATAACTTTCTAGAACATTCGATGTCCTGTCATGGGAGCTGAAAGAAGTGCAATACTCTGACGAGAAGGAATCAGTGATTTGGACAGATATGAGAAATAAAGTGATGTTTATCCTTGAAATTTGTATTTTTTTGAGAATTTTCTTTATTTTGTTACTGTTGCTTACTACAAATTTGCTGCTTGTTTGCTTCTGTTTGTCTACCATTTGTTTTTGTTTTGTTTCTCAGGGAATCGTATTTCATATAGATTAAAGTGTTGTTATTTTTTATTGAGTCTATGGGATTTTTCACCACACAACGTATGTCTTGAGATTTTTCCATAACAATATACAGACTACCAGATTATCAACTTCATCATAAATTGAATTTGAAACAAATCCACAATGTTAGAGATAATATGATACAGCAAATTTCATTTATATAGTTCGCTGCTTTTCTCCCATTACCTCTCTCATACGGAAGTACAAAGAATAATCTATATATTAGAATTTTGTGCAAAATGTGAGAGAGATTTACAAAGTTTGGTGCAAAGGCAGTAAAATCATAATATATATTTCCAATATATTTTGATTTTATTATAAGCGAAATCAATAATTTTTACTTGAGTTTATTATATAATTAGTAAAAAAGTAATTCATTTTCATTTCATTGAAACTGTATTAATTAAACATTTTTCGGAAGGCAGTATCTATCAAATTCAACGCCATTAATAATTAATTGTCTAAACCACCACACGACCATTGTTTATCAAAATGTTGTATGCCTGATTTCCTATTTTGTTTTATAAAACTCCTATATAAAGTGTCTATATCTATCCTTAAATTGTTTCTTTTGAAATTTAATTATTGTATAACACCTAAAAATACCAAATGTCCAGTTTTTTCATCAGTTACATTGAAATTACTCTACTTCTGATATTTTACATGCGACCTTTTGATAAAACAGTAATGATAATAGAAATAAAAAGATATTAATATAAAAAGAATGGAAAAACTATATAAATTTTCAAAATTTAATTTCAGATATGCTAATTTTCAACAGTATATTAAAAGTTTCCATAGGGAAATTATTTCAACTCTGTGGCAAAATATATTTGAGACACATTATTACAAGTATGTACATAGCGGTAGCTTTCACAGTTTATATTTGCAACAAATTAACATAAAAATTATTGTCCAAAATTGAAAATTGAAAATGAAATTCAGGATTGATGGCAACAAACTTTTAATTTTTCCATTAAAAAACTAAAGACAAAGGAAAAATACAATACAGACAACGGAGGCAAGGAAAAATACAAAATTCCTTGAAGGAATTCTGAATCTTTGTTACTCTACTGCAACTCATAATGAAGCGTGATATTACGCAAGTAGCATTCAGAAAAAACAGAGTTCATAGCATAATACGAGCTTTTACTTATAAACAAACAAACAAAATACAACAGAAGTGTAACATGATTTCCCATTACACAATAAAATGTCCTGAATACATGAACAACTTGGTGTCAAGAAAAAAGACCATAGTTTTTTTAAAAAAAATCTATTACACTATATTATTATAGTGTCTAAAATTATCGTAAATAAGTATTTCTAAAATTATAGTATATAATATGAATTTTTAAAAAAATGTGATAATCTATTTCAATAATTTAAAACATTATTACAATGCTTATTTATTTTGAATTCATAAAATAAGTAATTTTATTTGGTTACCAACTGACTCTGCTTGGCAAAAAAAAAGTATAAAAATTAATTTTTTAGTATTCCATCAATAATCTGGTTGATAATTATCAATCAACTTAGTTTTATTTATCTTATTCAGTGCTCTACTCTTAAAATATCGAACTCGCATGTAAATTTGTGAGCATTCAGATTTCTCATACGCGTATTTCGACAAAAGTTTCAATTGAAAAGTACAAAAACAACAAAATTTATTGAAAAGTAAAAAAGTGATTTAGAAAAAATTAAACAGAAAAAGCTTTTAAGACTCCATAACTATATAGCATCTAAATGCATTATTTATTGCAGCAAAAGAGGCGAAGGAAAATATCTTAATTCCTTGCCTCTATAAAGAAACATATGAGAAGCATGACCTTTATAGTGAATTTTTTTCAGATGATAAATTTTGGTTACTCGCCAATATAATTTTCAATACTTATTAAGCTAGATGAATTATAGCACATATATGAAATTCTATTTAAACATTCAGGCACTCGTTAATTTTTTAGGCACCTACGATTAATCATCAAAAAAATACAAACCACTGCCAAATCATATAACAGAGCTTTGTATTTTTTGCATAGTTCAAAAATTGCTTAATAAAACTGGGAATGCAACCATCTTGACATCTTATGTTAATGATGTCTTTTTCTTATAAAAGCACCCAAATAAACTCTTGAGTAATTGCCAAATAAACCCGGAAAAGCAATTTGGCAAATTCTTAGCATCTTATGTGCAATGGAGCTTGGCAATCTTAACGAATTCCGGAAATCACCAAATAATGCCTTTATGTTGGCGATTTTAGCATTGTCAGAAAGTCGCCAAATGATCTGAGGAATCTTGCCTTCTTACATATAATGAATCTTTGAGACTTTGGCGAAATCTAAAAATCGCCAAGTAAACTCTGAAATGTAACTGGCGAAATCTTGACATCTTATGTTAAGCAGAGCGTGGCATCCCAAGTAAACTTTTGGACCTCAACGTTAACAAATTCCAATATTCTATAATATAATTCCATTATACTTTGCATTAAATATGTGAGCAAAAAGAATGAATGAATTAATTATTTTTGTATAAATACCATATAGCTCTTGTAATTCTGTGACTCATTGGGTTTTTGCTAATATAAACTTTTTTTTCAAAAAAACCAAATAAAATATTTTTTTATACACTTTTACTAATCTGATTATAAGGTAAAAGTGATCTTTATATTCATTTAAAAATCTTAATAAACGATTTCATAATCTTCATAATCCATTTCATTTCAACTAAATTAGTTCTTTAATTTACATTTCTTAAAAATTATTCGCAAGAAAATTCTTGATTATTAATTTAAGTTATTAATTAGTGAATTCTTGAATAGGCGTCAATTGAATACCTAAAGAAATGCTCAAGTTTTAATGGTAAAGTCAAAGTTCGGGATCATAGAATCATGAATTCGAGACTCAATTCCGACAACGACCAATCAGTTAAAGTGCCAACTCAGATTTATATTGGTTTCGATAAATTAATGATTACTGATTTAGATACCAGTTCATTGTTGCAGTGAGGAAATTTACAACTGACGAGTCCGTGTCAGATGGCATCTGTGCACATTTCAAAATTTTAAGATTTGATTTAGAAAAATACATTGCATTTAAAGTATACAAAAAAGTGAATAAAATCAAACAAAAATAATAAATGAATTTTTAACAACTTATTTTAATATTTAATGTTCATCGTTAATGATATTGTAGCTACTATACACGTAATGTCTTCTTCCGATTCTTAAGGTGGGCTCAAACGAGGCTTATTATTGACCGCAATCGCTGCCTCTCTGATGTTGTTCCGGCATTGTCCTCGTGCGAACAGTTGAGACAACGTTTGTCCCGACGGAACAATTATTTGCCACTGGCCCGTTGTGGTCACGTGATTATACGGAAGCAGGCGTGATCTTCTATAGCTAGCAATAATTAGCCTCTTGTGAACCCACCTTTAGAATGATGCAGCATGTTTAAAACAAGTTGTCCCATATGATATCTTACAAATTTGAAGGTGCATCAAATATGTAACTGCAAAATAAATGAATAATGCCTTTTCTGCATTACAGCATGATATCCCGGAACCAAAAAGCAACATAACGCATTGTAAAGGAAGGAAATAAAAATTAATATGCCAAACAAAGTGTTCAGTTTCGTTTTATTTACTTCCCATCTAAAAGCTGTACCGATGGCTGTTTTAAAGCAAAATCGGGATTTTGAGCTCCGGTTAGATGACGAGGAGGGCACCTAAGCTGGCATTTCCTCTCTAAACTTTCACACTAGACCGGGGATGGGACAAATGGGACCGTGAGGCAACTCCTGCCCTCTGGAAGGCTCTGTCCGGAATGCGGATAGAGTTTTAGTTTGCCGATCAGAGACAACTTATAAGAAATATATATTTATATATTATATATACATCTCGTTTTCTGTTTTTATTTTTCAATTTTCTTCTTCTTTTTTTCAAAGGTCTGATGATCTTTTTACTTTCTCCCTTTTTGTTCTGCAAAATATAAATCGACGGAAATAGCAAGTACAGACAGCTTTCAATCGGTAAAGTGCTAAAAGCGAAACTTCTTTGTTAGTTATAGCCTTAGATTGGTGCCAACAAGCGTTATCTCTTTCTCGAACATCGGACATGGGAATCTAATATAGGTGAATGAGACCTCACATGTGACAGATAGCGGATTTTAAGCTACAGCGACTTGTCTCATTTCTTGAGGTTCAAATCAATATCCTCAGTAAATAAAGAAAAGCGTAAGAGTTATGAAGATGCCTTGAAAAAACCTCATTTTGAGTTCTAGCAGATTCCAAGATTTTAGTGCCATTCTGTTAGAATGGCACTAAGTGTCTGTATATTTTTACCATGTCTATCAGCGTAAATTGGGAAGCAGTGAGGTCGCATGTACAGCTTCAATTAATTGAGTTTCAATCTAACAATAATACCAAGCAGTTGATTCTAAATATGTCAAAGTTAGTGTTTTACAAATCAGTATCGAAAGTAAGTTTCCCTAAGTTAATATCTCCCGTCCAGAAAACCAATGGTTTGCTTCATCTTATATATGTGAACAAGTGTTTGTGACAATGAACCTTAGAAAGAATTAATTCAGAAGCAGACTGGCGAATAATCATTTAGTATCGTTCTTTAGAATCAGTATATCTCCCTTTGACCCTCAATATAAGTAACTTTTAAAACCCAAATTTCAATTTCATTCATCTCATTAACATATTTAAATTGTAATATTTATGCCTTGTTTTTAAAATTAAAAAAATTTATTCTGGCCCCCCAACTTTTTTTTTTGATTTTTGGCCCTTGAACGAAAAAGTTTGCCCATCTCTGTACATGACTAACAAGAGGGCGTTTGATTCATGATATAGAATTTATCATGCACTGATTCCAGATCTTTATATCCGGAAGTTCAAAATGAAAAGTATTGCATCGTTTATTACACCAGATGGTACAAGTTTTTTTCAAGGATCTGCTTTTTTCATAATATATAGGCATGAAAGCATAATATATAGGCATGAAAATAATTGCATCGTTTATTACACCAGATGGAACAAGTTTTTTTCAATGATCTGCTTTTTTTCATAATATATAGGTTCTTTCACTTAGACACTTCCTTTACTCTCATAAGAAAAAAAAATGATAAAGAACCATATCTGAAACCTCAATGTTTGAATGTTTATCTGTAAGATAATGTAATTCCATTTAACGAAAACCTTACGTAAGCTTTTGTTAATCAGTTTCTTATAAAAAGCAAGATGAAAGAAACCTTGAAAATTTCCGTAATCGTGATTGTTAATCAATCGATGAAGCTATCTAACGTTAAAAAAATAGTAATAAAAGAAGCCCTTAAAAAACTTCCAATTTCGCTTATTAATCAGATGCTAAAGCTTTCCAATGTTAAAAAAAGGCAATATGATAAAAGAGAACTTACAAAAGCTTCTAATTTCTTTAACAGGCTATTTATCTATAACTTACATGCTATTTATATTTACTACGAGAAGATAGCTCTTTAAACAAGTATTGAAGGTTTATATTCAAAAATTATATGAAAATATTATATTTTGATTTTATTACTAGTGAGTTATAATTTTTAATACTCTGTTAATAACGCTTAATATAAGAGTTCTGCTTTTTTTACAGGCCAGTCAATAAATATTTTAAAAGAAAAATATTTGCGTTAAGCTGAATTTTACTCAATTGGTAGACAATCACTATAGGAGCGTTTTTACTTTAGTCCCGAAATTCTCTCTGGAGCTTTTCCCTTATTCTTTCCTTTAAGACTCAAAATGCTACCATCTGCAGATCGTCTATTGTCTCTGTAAATAATGATAAGATGAAGTTCATAGGGTTTTTTTCGCGTTTAAATGACCTAAAAATACAAAATTCTTGATATTTATGTAAAGCCAAATAGTTTTTTAAAATTGAAAATGTGAAAAAAAGTAGATTTTTTTTTGCTTGCAAACATTTGGATTTTCAGACTACACTTTTTTGCATCCCATATTACTCAGAAACCATCCTTGTAAAAATTATAGTTCATAATTTTTTTAACAATTTTTCAGATTAAAAAATCATCTTGCAGATTTTGTAAATACAGGAAAGCTAGAAAGTTTGGCATGCAAACCAAATGTCGAATCAATACGAGCAATGAGACTTATTGTGTTAAGATTTGGATGATTGATTATATCTATATAAATAAAAATGAATGTTTGTCTGTATGTCTCTTATACGCTGCCGTACCACTCGTCCGATTGCGATGAAACTTTGAATACTTATTACTTACACTTATTTGTTTCTGTTGATGATGGAAAAACAAAAAAAAAATATTTCCAATCCTAAAGTCTTGAATAATAAAGTTAATAAAATGGTATGAGTATTATCTTCGCTTATTCTTTTAATACCTTTCAATATCAATGAATCTATTCATTTTTAAATAAAATAAATATTATTCTTATTTTATTCAGAAATAAATATTATTTTTTCTGTCATTTCTGATTAAACAAGACAGTTATTTTAAATTTCAAACGATATTTCGAAAATTATTTCTTCTGCGGCAGCAACGCGCCGAGTACCAGCTAGTATTTTACAAAAATTAATTATAATGCAGATGAAATGATTACATTTTTTAATTACAAATCTATAAATTGAATTCTCAGAGGAAATATTATGATATAGAATCAAATAAAATACCTTCTATAAGAATTTTAAATGTGGCAAATTGATACGAAAAGCTTCCTGGAATTTTTAAAAATCACTTTTAAATAATAGTGTTCTTTAGCATAACATACTTCGATGGCTCTTATTACATCTCTGAGGTCGATTGAAATATAACAAACCTGCGAGCAAAATTTAGAATTAAAATTGGTTTCTTTAGAAAATTATTTATTTTTTTAGGTGTAGGTGTTTATTCTCTGGTCGATAAAGGAATATTTCTTAGAATTAAGTCTGAAAGATATGATAACACAGCAGAAGAAGTTTAAAAATGAGCATGATAATTTTTTAGATTGGTCATCGGAATCATCTACAGAGATGCTGCAAATTATCAGCTGCCTTAAATTTGTTTTGTGTTCATTTTCTTACAATTATTTATTACCAAGTTAGAAATGCTTAATTTTGACGAAATCGTTTGCAAGGCAGGTAAAATGTATAATGTGCTGGCATGTCTCAAATAATTTTAAACTTGAGCAAATAAATCCCAAATTGTGGAAGGCATTATTTATTGTAACATGAAAGTTTTTTTCAAGTGGGAAATAATTATCGAGAAATCGTTTGCAAAATTGATAAAAATATAATGAATAGGTCAAGACTGAAATAATTTTAGACTAGAACAAATAAACCATAAATTTGGTAAGACATAATTTATTCTAGCATGAAAATTCTATTGAAAAACAATAAAATTTTGCTGATTTTATAGAATATATTCAGAATATATTTTATCAATGTGTTTATTTCAATAATATAGATCACTGTGTCTTAATTGATATATTTTGTGCCGAGAAATATATATCATTGGGTCTTAATATTCCTACAACACATAAGTTTCAGAAACAAAGGCTATTTGTGATACAGGGTATTAAATTATGTCTTCGTTATCTAAATTGATTTTTATTTCTAATTTGCCTTTTTGACTAGCAATAGAAAAGTGCTGCCAACGATGATAATACGTTTATCACAATAGGTTGAAACAATAGAAACAAGGGCAAGGTGTTTGTCATAAAATAATATCGACTGCCAAAAAATATTTACCTTTTGTGTATTTTTTCTTCGTTCTACTCAATTCCTTGTACAAGACATTAAATAAAATAGTTTCTTGAAAAAAAAATCGAAGTGTTCTTCTTTCTTTCTTAAATTTAACAAGATATTCTTTAATTTTAAGTAATATTTCGTGACCTTTAAAGGAAATGTGATTATAACAACGAAATAAATTACATAAATTTGTATTAGCATTCTACGATAGTTTTACAGTATATGTATTAAACGTGTTTGTTTTTAGAAATTTTTCACTTTAGAAAACATCTACTGAGTCAATACTTTGGGGGTATTCCATTTCTAGAATTTCCAGTTACATTGCTATTTTGGATAACATAAAATTAGTAGAATAATATTTTGGATTTACGTGAAATTTAAATTCTATATTTGAAATAAAAAGTTTTAATTTTTCTGTAACGATTAAGCTTCAAGTAATAAAGTATGGAGTAATAAAGATTAAGTTTCAAGTTCAAGATAGTATGGTTCAAAACCAGAGTGTATCGATAATCAATTGAAAGGTGACCTGGTGTATAGGTCATTTTTTCTGGTGGTTAAACATTCTGAAATTGATTCTGTGTCGTTGTTACTTATGGTACTTGCACAATTTAAGCTGAGTATGTGCAGTAACTTCTGCTGATAAAGGCCCCTGAGAGCAGAAGTCCGACTTCTAGCTCATATGAAGATGACATTCACACACTCTCTTGAGCAACCCCTTTTTACAGGGAAACTTTTACACATACCTCCGAGACAGAACACAGGGTAGAGAGCATCCATGCCCGAAACAGGGCTCAAACCCGGAAGTGCCCGATCACGTAGAAGACTCGTTGCCCCTGGTGAAGGATATTGGTTCGTTGAATTTGTGCATATATTTACTGTTTGCTTTTGACTCAGATAAAATTACCGTCATTTGTTCAAAAACTCAAAATTTTCTTATGTGTCAAAACAAATTTCAAATTGCCCGAAACTTGTCTTTAATTTCACTAATAAAATTAGTTAGAATATTATAAAAATACTAAGACATTGCATTCAATCTAAAATAATCCTAAAAAGATATGCGTATTATTTCATAGATCAATTACAGATCATTAATACAACCCTTTATTTCCAGTTTATCTAGTTTTTTTCTAATAGTTAGTTTTCAAAGAAATTCAACATACAATTGCAAATTGAGAAAAATCCCAAATCATCTCATTTTGAACCTTACAAATAATACATATATACCTATGCTTTATATGAATATCTGAGTTAAACGCTAGTTCTTAAGCTTTTCATTTCCCCAAAAAATAGCTACAATTCTTATTTATAAGTTCTATTATATTAAAGAGTTTTCTTTTAAAATTTGACATTAATTTTCGACACCGAAGATATTTTAATAATAAATGAAAAAAGCTACATAATGTTTAAATTATGTAAATGGACAACTAATCAATTTCCTATCAATCAATTCACACAAGCAGTCTACATGTATGTATAAATACACATGCTTGTATAATTTACATGTTTATTAATATCAATTTATACTACTATTTATAGGGAATGTAAGATGTATTTTAAAGCCCCATTCTAGATTTCACTTAGATAGTAAATTCAATGGAGAAACTGAAAAGAATCGTAATCCACATTTAAATATTTGAAAGATAATATACTTTTACTGACCACTCTGAGAATTATAAATTCGTATTTTTAATCATTTGCATTAAAATGTATTTTATACAAAATATGATGTGACACCAGGAGACAATTCCACGATTCCGTTTAAGTTACGATTAGAGAAATGTTTAAGTTACGATTAGTTCAAACAGAGAAATGAAATCATTATTTAGCAACTAGTGAGAAGAGGTTATTCATATGGTAATCACATTGTTTTAGTACTCAGTCATTTGGTGAAGCTGAAGGATTGTGGTTTGACGTAGATAACAAGATTACTGATTCTGTTTACTGTGTGAATGGAGGTCAAGCAGGTTAATTCAAACAGATAAATTAATTCCTAATTTATCAGATCATGTGAAGAGTTAAGTGAAATTGTAATATCACTCACGAAGCCATTTGAAGAATCTAAATGCTTGTTGTAGATAATAAGATGGCTATTGTATGATTGGATGTCAAACAGATTAATTCAAACAAAGAAATGATATTCTGATGTACCAGCTCATATGAAGAATCACATTCACGAAGTATTCACACTCACGTAGCCATATGAAGAATCTATATGCTTGTGGCTTGTTTTAGATAATAATTTGGTTACTATAAGATTGGAGACAGAACAGATTAGTTCAAACAGAGAATTGAAATCTAATTCATCAGCTCATGCGAAGTGGTGATTCATATCGTACTCACATTGATCTTATACGAAGTCGTTTGATGAATTTAGATGATTGTGGATTGTCATAGATAACAAGTCAGTTAAACGTGATGCTGTTTACTGTCTGATTGGAGATCAAACAGATTAGTTAAAACAGAGAAATGAAATCATAATTTAATAGCTCATGTAAAGAGGTAATCTACTTAATAATCACACTGCTTCAGCACAAAGCTATTTGGTGAAGCTGAAGGATAGTGGATTTTTGTAGATATTAACAAGGTTACTATGTGATGCCCTACAATGTGTGATTGGAGATCAAATAGATTAGTTAAATCCTAATTGTTAATGAGGAACCAATATAACAGCTCACGTGGCTAGATAATTCTTATCATTATCACGCCTTGTCAAGAATCCCCTGATTGGCTGGATCCACCACTAGAAATATTATAACTATAATTAACATTAAAAAACCCGCTCTTCACGAGCAGTTTGTGTTAGTTAAGCAAAGCCACCCGTCATCTGCAATGAAACCGTTTAAAAATTTCTCTATTTATTCTGGGTCACAGGAGAAAGAAAGAATTTAATTAACAAGTCGGGTACCCCCGGGCCATTTCCATGATCATATTGACAGCTCCTCCCCACCATCAACATAGGTAAAAACCTTATAAAATCTTATAAATTAAACGCTTAATATAATTTTTGCTTTGTAAAAATCAAAAGAAATCAGTTTGTTCAGCTTAGTTATATGAACCTGATTTAACACTACATAGGGACTATTTTGTGATTGAAATCCTATCTGTTTTCAAATATATGGGTGCAATCCTGTTTCTCAAATTTTCAAGCCACTACAACAGCAGTAAGTATGACCTCGATATTATAATTTGTATATATCCAGCCTGCATGTATAATTAGTCCTCGTCGGAATCTGATTTCGAGTATAGGGATTTTCAGATCCAAAGCTGCGATCTCGTCCCAATCCATAGCGTCCGCCATTAAAACTCTGAGAGATTTCATTTTCCTTGAGTTTGATTGGAAGAAAGAAAACGATTAAGTAATTAATTATAAAATAGTAGATTTTTGTTGCAAAAACATTTGGTACATATTTTTACCTTACACGCGATAAATCACCCGTCCTCAAAAAAGATGAAAACCTTGGGAGTCAGCTTGGGCATAATCTGAAAATTTGCCAAGTGAATTAAAAAATGCCACCATACAACAGAGCACGGTGCACTTGATAAAATCTGAAAATCACCAAGTAAATACATTATCTTAACATTCTTTCCAAAATCCACAATATTCCATGTAAACATGGAATGCAATCATCTTGAGATCTTATCTATAATTGAGGTTCTTGGCGAAATTACTCTTAGTCGTAATTTGAAAATCGCCAAGTAAATTCATTATCGTTGCGTTCTTCCATAATCTAAAAATTGCATAGTAAAAAATTGAATGCAATCATCTTGAGATCTTATGAATAATAGAACTTGCCGATCTAGGCGAAATCAGTCATAGTAATAATCTAAAAATCTCCAAGTAAAACAATTATCTTTGCGTTCTTCCATAACCTGAAAATTGCTAATTAAACATGGACGCAATCAATTTGAGATTTTATGTATAATGGATAGCTTTCTAATATTGGCGAAATTAATTTTAGTCGTAATCAGAAAATCACCATATCAAACAATTGTGTTCTTCCATAATATGAAAATTGCCAAATAAATAGGGAAAGGTAATCAATTTGAGACCTTATGTATTGTAGAATTTGCCTATCTTGGCGAAATTAATCTTAGTCGTAATCCGGAAATTGTCAAGTAAATTCGTTATGCTTACTTTCTACCGTAGTCTAAAAATTGTCAAGTAAACATGGAATGCAATAATCTCGTGATTTTATGAATAATGGAACTTGCAGATCTTGGTGAAATCAGTTTAGACGTAATTTTATAGTTGCCAAGTAAATTCGGAAACTGTAAAAATAATAAATCTCAGAATTTTTTAGTTTCATATTTATCTTGATATAGATCAAACTCGATTTTTTAATCTGGGTAAACCCAGTCACATTAAAATTATGTTTTCAAATTTCACAAGACCCATTTGGGGATTAATCGTAACTCTGTGTAGAATGGCATCTGAAAAGTTTTTCCTAAATTCCAAGCCATACCAACATTAAAGATTCATATCATCAATATCTGAAAAAGCCAGAACTAATCTCACATATAAGGCAAATCCTATGGGAAAATAACATCCCGAGGCTTGAAGCTTGTAAAAAGTAGCATTCAAAGACATCTAAACTATTTCATTTTAAAGATATTTGAAGAAGAAAATGATAAAATCGTATTTGATTGTTGCACTTGGAATTTGAAGACTGCATATCTTATTAAGAATTAATGAAAAACAAGAAAAATTGAAATTTACAAAGCACTGAAAGAATTATTCATCAAAATTAAAAACAAAACAAAACATACACGCATATTTAAAGAGAAAATAGAGAACTGTTTACAAGAAATAGTAATAAGAGTAAGCCGTTATAATTCAAAATATTTATCGGAAGTCGGAGCCTTAAATACCAAAAACAAGCACACAAAAACTCGATTTACTCTATTTTTAAAATTATTTTAACAGCCCGAAAGATTTAACGACTTCTTTATTAAATTACCATTTTAAAACAAAAATTGCTTCTTATTCGAAGCAAAAAAAGATAAGTGATACTAGCGTTATTTAAAATTGCCTTTTTAATTTAATTCTGCGATTTACGATACATTTTTTTAACGTTATTTAATTTTTCCAAGTTTCATTTTTCAAAATGCTGAGCATTAATAGTAATTACATTTCCCGTCTTTTAACGTTTTTTTATACGAATTTAATTTTTTATTTAAGAAGTTAATTTTTCAATACACGAATTATTCTTCCTTTTCTCTTCTTTTTTATAAATATGGCATTGCTTTTGGTTATGAAAATGCATTTTGACTATAAATATTTAAACGATCGAGACAGGATTACATTTGCAAAGAAACTATTTTGTTGATTTTTTATCTGCTTATCATCTGAAAAATTAGTAAAGTGTGTGACAGTTTTATATCGTTTTTAATGTAAAACATTAAACTGATAATAACAACAAATGAAACATATTTCTTTTTTGTTTTGCTTCTTAAGAATTGTTTTTTGTGCAACAAGAGAAAAAGCGTTAATTTTATAGATTTGTAGTTTAATATTATCAGTAGATAACGTCAGTTATTCGAGTTATCGCTTCGGATGATCGAATTATTAGCATTTAGTAATTTCAGTTATAAATGCCCTCAAATGAGTCAACCAGTTTTCATTCTATGCTAGCTACTATGCGCGACATTTGAGACAAAGTCTGATACATCTATTTCACTTTAAAATTCATCGTTAGTTTGTCTAGACATTTGGAGCATATACAGTGTATTAGTACATACACATTACATTACATTAGTACATTAGAGCATATACAGTGTATTATACAGTAACTTATGATATAAACAATAAAAGCATAGTACATGAAAATCTAGAGATAGATATATAAAATATTTATTTAAACATTGCTGTGTCCTATTCATTCAGCGTGTTTTAAAACTAATGATATAATCAATCAAGACTTATTCCATGCATATCCAGGAATCGACATATCCTACATATTGAGACATTTATACGTTTTATTCATGTCCAGACATTGACATACACATACATAACTAGGCACTAGCATTAGAATAC
>JAPMOQ010045643.1:1766654-1782294 GCA_026543055.1 Argiope trifasciata | reverse complement strand
TTATGAATGCCAATATCCGTATGAGTATATCAATGTTTGGATATGAACAGAACACATTAACTTTTCAATATATATTAGATATGTCAATTTCTGCATGTGCAAGGAATATATTTTGATTGATTACATAATTAGTTTTAAAATTCCCTGTATACCACCCTTCAAATGCAATATTTAGATAAATTCTGACATATTTTACATACATGTATATTTTGTAGCATGTATTTTGATTATGCAGTGTGTTTAAAATCAAGTTGTACAATCTTTCAGGATTGATTGAACATATCAGGTGAATTGAGAATCGTCGCCGTAGCCAAAGCATTGAAATGCTGACTATAATATGAAATACTTTTTATCGTGAATAAGAAAGTACTGGAGAAATAAATAAGGAATTGGAAATACTAGGGTCATATTTTATGAATTAGAAAAACTACAAAGGCTAGAAATTTAATCGTGGCAGTTTATTGTGCAACACTAATTCTTACTTTTGAAACTGAAAATTCATCTGCGTAGTTATCAGTATTGAGTAAAAATTGTTTACAGGTATCTAGAAGTCTTAGAATAGGTAAGTGATATAATTTCTATTGATAATTTGGAAAGTGTGGTTTATCGATTTAGGAAACTGTTTGGAACATTTCAATGGACATCTGCAATTGATAATTTTGCAGATGACTTTCTGCATTAAAAATTTTCAAAATATGATTTAATTCCAAAGAAGATAGAATAATTTTGGGACCTTTGCTGCAAAAAGTTCTTGAGATTCTTAAATCAATAAAATGTTTCGTCTTTACTATCAACTGTCATATGCTTTAACGACTTAGTATTACTTATTATATGACACAACTTTGAAAATAAGATATTCATTAAAACATATTCAAAAAAATAAAAATTCGGAAGTGTTTTTTTAAATTTTTTTATATTACAGATATTGTTCTTGTCTTTACGTGCATCTTTTAATAAAAGTATCTTCGTATTTCAGCAAAATGTTAACATTCCATCTTTCACAGAAAGTACGTATAATCCTTAAATTATCCATGGATTCTAGTATTGAAAATATATATAGGACATACTTTACTGTTCTTAGATTTTCCATAAAATATCTAATATAAAATGATCAATCAAAAGGAATTACATTTCTTTTAAAATGCTAATTGTGGTAAAATAAAATTTCCTATGAAAAATATCGTTTGCTCTCTATTTTCATGAAAAAAAAAAACTATGTTATAAAATGGTCGTAAGTGCATAATATTTTTAGAAATATAAATTTTACCATTACTTCTCTTATTGATCCCATTTATTTACTTTTGAAAAAGTTTGTATTTGATTTGACATTTTTTTTTCATGCTTCTTTTATTTTATCCATACTATTTTATCGAAATGGAAAATTTTATATACTCATTTCTAAGGGAAAAAATTGTTGAAAAGCATTTTTCAAATTAAAGCTGCATTCAAGAATTAAAATAAAACATACGAATAAAGCATATTTGTTTTTGATTTAATGCCTTTGTTTTTGACATATTATTTTTGCTTTCAGTTTATAAATAATGTGCCTTTTGGGGTTTGAAACATTGTATAAAACTAAACTGGACTGGACTTTGTCTTTCTTTTTTTGAAAAAACTGTTTTGGCATAAAGCATATGTGTTGGACGTTATCAGTAGTTGGAATGAAATATGTAACTTGCCTTCCGATGGCATATTATGACAGCATATTTTTCATTCATAAATTTTGAAATACATTTTTTCCCTTATAAATTTTGGTTTTGAAAGGTTTGCTGTTTTTTTTATTGACTATTTCAGGATTTAAATTCGAACCAAGTTTACTGAATTCTAATAAAAAAAATCGTCCGACTATTTTTAATAATATATAGCATTTTTCTTTATTTTTAAATAAAATATTTAGCTTTATGTTGTGGTAAAAATTTAATTCACAACGATTACTTTGACTGCATTACAGAGAAAAGGTTAAAATTTTCTATAGAATGATCAATAAGATAAATTTAAAAATTCTTTACTGAGTACTTTATTTTTGATTAAAATAAATAGCCTTGTATTATGGTAAAATTTAATTCATAATGATTATTTTAACTAAATGATTTAAAAAAATTATTTAATTTTAAAATTTTTTACAGAATCATCTATAAGATAAACTTAAAAATTCTTTACTGAGTACTTTATTTTTGATTAAAATATATAGCCTTGTATTGAGGTAAAAATTTAATTCATAATGATTATTTTAACTAAATTGCAAAGAATTTTTTTTACAGAATTATCAATAAGAGAAATTTTAAAATTTTCTACAAAATTCATTATTTTTGAATAAAATAAATAGCTGTGTGTTGTGGTAAAAAATTAATTCCTTATGATTGTTTTAACTAAATATTAGAGAAAATTTTAAAATTTTCTTCAGATATAAATAAATAAATAATGTTTCGATTATGTAAAAATTTATAACTACACGATCAAGAAAAATATTGACATTATTTGCAGTCATGTTTTTTAGTCAAAACAAAGAATAATATTACAAATTTTATAAAATGCTACAAAATGCATTATAAATTTTATCAGATTTTATTGCCCATTATATTTGGTTGGGTTAAAGGTCCAAGTATAGTGTTTAAAAATTCATGAAGATAATAAATAGTTGGTTTGAAAGTGCCATTACAATTTTCGTTGCATAAGAGTTGTATAGTTTAAACTATTTTTGGCTTAATAAAATGATTTAACATGTGCATTTATTAATATGACTATTCTCAGTCAGCGATTTTGGGGGAAACATATAACTAGAAATATATAACAAAAACAACCACAACTTTATCAGGTGGGGTAAGACACTCACATGTTAGTGACGTTATATGCGTAATGAAGTTACGTTACACGTCACACGTTATATGCGTAATGAAGAATTACTGATATTATAGCAAAAAGAAGGAAAATAATCATTTTTTGATATAATTGATATTAATATATTTTCCTTCTATAAGTATTGGAAATTTAGTGATGATACTACATAATTACTGATAATTCAAAATAGATATCAGTTATAAGTTTTTATGTTTTTCTGTATTAAATTTTGTTTTCACTTGAATCACCATAAGATGGATTTTAGAGGTAACTTTGGATGAAAAGATTTCATTGCATTTACTATAGAATTGTTCCAGACAAGTAACAAATAATTCCATCCAAATTACCAAAAGAAGAATTATTAATAATTTTCCATGTCATTCGCTATCAAACAGCTCTAAACAAAAGGTACCAATCCATTCTATCAAAATCCTCAAATGAATTAGAGCTGTTACAGGTATTCAGGTACGACTGCTTTATCCATCCAAATTATCAGAAGAAGAGGTATGGCAAGTAACTATCCATGACATTCGCTATCAAACAGTTTCACCAAACCTGTGGAAGGGGCCTCCATAGAACGTTTTCGTATATTCTGTAATTAAGGTGCAATCCCACAAAGCACCATTCACGGCATTTTTTGCGAAATATCAGTCACCAGCTTGAATTTAGCATTTTTAATGAATCATTTGGGTCAGTTTTGAACTGATATATTCGAGTTATTGGGTGTTTAATCTCTGAAATGCTTTTAATGGTATACAAAAATGGAATTTTTATTTCAGACGCGTTTTTCTCAATCGACACGGAACTAGGATTGTAATCACAAAATTTTATACCAATTTTGATACATTTATGTCATTGCGGTTTCGTGTTCTCGTGATTTAATGTTTGTGAAAGTACAGGCCACAAGATGGCCAACTCTTCATTGGATTAGGTACAAAATTTTATAGGTATCTATACTGTAGATGGCATGGATCTATACACCGAAGGTACAGTATTTTTTCTATCTAGCTCTCTCCGTTTTGTACTTATAGAGTTAAATAAAATTTGAACAGCTGGACAGATGGATTTCCTTTGAACGGCTTTTGCTCAAAACTTGATTGAAATCTACAGATTAAGAATAAAGACCGAATATAAAATTTTATCTGTCTAGATCAAAGCTTTTTCATGTTATCTTTGCCATAGATAAAGAGATAGACGGATAATAATTTTCTAAAAATGTATTTTTCGAGTTCTGTGTCGTTTAAAACATGGAGATTCGTCGAAATCTCAAGTTCGAATACTTTCACCATTATACTTTCTATATACTATGTATACCAGAAATTGAGAAAAAAAAAAGTGAGGGGGCAATAGATTACTTCATTCGAGTCATCAAAAGAATCGAAGCTGATTTAGAATCCTACGATTGTCTCATTATGGAAAACATGTTCTACAAAACACTTGTGACAGATATAGAAGCATTATAATGGTTTTAAGCTACTATTCTATAAATATATTGGTTATTACTGTATAGTTAACATTATTAATTTCTAACTTTTCCAAAGCATAAATAGGTCATGTATATTATTTATGTTCTTCAAAGGATAAAAAACATATTATTCATGCACAAACCAAAAGGAGTTTTATACAATTTTATTTCGGAATGGCGAAATAATTATTAGTTAAAGCGAGTTTTCGAAGCGCAATTTTAGTATAATTCAACTCTTATTTATTTGAATGAATTGTAAAATTAATTTTCAGGTCATAATGTTAATAAGGAAAAAATGACCTAGTTTTTACAAACAACTTTCCTTATTTCAATACATGAAAACTTTGTCATATTAAGAATCTGCATTATGATAAAGGGAATAAAACTCCATATTCTTTTAGATTTAATATCTGATAGGAGATCATGAATTATAGACCATGCTTTCTGTAAATCTAGACTACACTTTCTGTAACGGAAGATAAAGTAAGTACTAAACGTTAAACATAATGGATATTGTAATGTTGAAACGATTATACTTTTAAAAAACAAAATGAGGAAACAAAAATGACATTAATTTTTACCCTAGACAGCAAATGTATGAATAAAATGGATAACAAAAATCTTCGATTGGTTGTTATATTAAAAACGAAACGTGTTTTGTATTAATAAACTCAAGTTAATGACATATGACAAAAATATAACTAAGTACAAAAAAATTGGATGTTTTACAGTTATTTAAAGTCTTAATTTTGAGTGACACAGAAATAAGTTCTAAAAATTATACGATATAATTAATCCCTTCAATGCCGTGTTAACACTCCAATTATAAGAAAGTAAGTAGGCACAGCATGCGTAGAAAGACTGAAAACTGTTGTTAGGTCGCTAGTAAGGAATTTTCCCTACCTGACAACAGCATGCCACTGCATTATATATATTTTTTCTTAATTGGCGAATTCTTTTTTTGTATAATTAGGCGGATTTTTTGGACTGAAAAAATTGATTATTTATCATAGATTGATTCCGAAATTTTCTGCTCTTTGCTTTTTCCGATGCGAGGTTGTATTTTTTTCTCCTTTTATTTAATATAACTTTTTTTTTAGTTTATCAAATTTAGATATATTGAGTTTAAAAAAAAATTATTTTACCATGTTCCTTTGTGTGAGCATCCATCATTTTGATACGATACAGAATGAAAAAGAAAAATTCATTGATGCCAAAATGGCAATTTATAGCCTAGCATGAGGCTCCTTAATGAATCTTATGAAATTGTGGCAAACATAAATCAGTCTTTTTCTATGCATATGCTACCTACTGGCCGTTTTTTAACTGACCGAGTGTAAACTCGGCATCAAATGTTACAAATGTATTCTAAGTAACGATAAGTAAATAATAAATTCATCAAAAGGCTAATATCATCAAAAAACTAATTTTATTTCCCATAAATAATCTAACAAACGCGTCTAAAAATAGTTTATTAAAGTTTTATTAGTTTTGAAAAGATTATTTATTTATATTTTATAAATTTTATTGCATTTCAATTCGTCTATCAAAGAAAAAAAAACCTAATAAATTTTTAATAATGTTTGAAAAATTTCATTATCCAACATTTTATCTATACTGAAATCTGCAATTCATTTTTTTAAACAAAAGATTAATTTTGCTTCTAGGAAAAACTGATGTTAAAAACTAGATTGTTAATTATTGTTAAAATATCAACTGTTTATTAAAAGTTTTATATATTTTATTATTATTTGACGATTTCATGAAATAATGTTATTCTTTTTGTGAAATTATTTTTAAAAGTAACCAAATAAAAGAAATAAATTAAAACTTTGATGATTATAATATACCTTTTATATCTTGGTTTTCTTTAATCCTTATTTTTAAATCTTCAAACGATTCATTTTTGTTCAAAAACAACTGAAATCTCAAACAATAAATTACTTTGATGCGATTTGGCTAAGAAATAAATACTTTCCGAAATTTCGTCAATATTCGAAGCAGGCATTATTGAATTGCGCCATTTTCTTAGAAATTATTTTGAGATGCAGAATAAAAGGTACCCAAGTAAGACTTTCATAACTATAATAAAATAGTTATACGATCATAATGTAGCTTTACTGCATAGCACCTTTGGGAAATTAGGTTAACTAGAACTCGGAATTCTACAAAAGATAAAACGTATAAAAGCTAATTGTGCAATTATTATGCTTAACTGAATAATCAGGAAATTAGTCACATACGTTACTTATTCATTCTACGTACAATGTTTATATTCTTGCAAAATATTCGTTAAATTAAAGTTACCTAAAATGGAATTGCAATTGCTTTCAATAAGGAAATTATTTCCTTGCATTTAAAACAGAGTATCTTTTGTACCTGTTAGTATATTTCTAAATTTATATATTTTTACTGGAAATATAATCTAATATTACATTGCGTCTACGATGATTTGTATATATACATTTATTCCCTAAGGAAGTATATATTTTTACTAAATATATTCTATTTCCTTTTCTTTATAGTAGTTTGTCGCCGAAAAAGTTATAAGTTTATCTTTTATTATTCTCATTGTAAACGCCAACCAGTATATTTCATAATGAAAAGTACAGCAATATGGCTGAAGAATGCATAACAGAAATTTAGTCTGTTGCATTGATTTCATTGAATGCTAAAATAATTCAAGAAAAACGTAATAATTTTTGTTCTATACTAATTCTATCAAGATGTCAATTTTGTTCTAAACATGATCTAACAAGATGTCGATTAATGTTGAAAATTCTAAATAGAAACCAGAGCGAGTAGTTATCCCAAACTCTGCAATAAAGAGGGAGTAGTCTCCGCATACTCTGTAATAAAGTTATTTCAGAGAACGCTTTCCAGGAGATTGGCACAAAACAGTTACGATATATTAGGTTTTGGGTTGTTCCATCGTGTCATCCTTGGCGAGAGTTTGGCGATAAATTTCTTGTCTGCGTTAATAGCACCCGAAAATCGAATTTAAGTTTCATATAGATTTTTTCAACCGATTGAGATGAAGATTTGAGGCATAACTATGCTTGCAGTCTCAGAATCCCATACGATCTATGGGATACGTATGTATAACGGTAACTTACATTCGAATGAATATACGTATGAACATATATTTGAACAGCCGGACAGACGAATTTCCTCTGAATTGCTTTTACTCAAAATTTGATTCATTTAATTTATTGCTTTTATAAGAATTATCCTGTTTACATGTTTCTGAATGTACACCGGTAGTCAAACAATCTGCTTTTGGAGTTGGCTCAAGATTTGACACGTATATATGCTAAATCTATGCATTGAATCTTATCTATCTATAGCTCTCTTTGTTTTGTAGTTTATCGCATTAGCTTATATTAGAAGAGTCAGGCAAAAAAACTTCCCCTGAACAAATTTTACACAACCTTTCAGAGAAATCTGAAAATTTGAATCAAAGACTATTACCAAATTTCAACAGTTTAGCTCAAAGCGGTTTTGAGTTATCTTTGTTACAGATAGACAGACGGACGGGTACATTATAAAAATGTGTTTTCGAATTCAAAGAGGTCTAAAACTTGGAGATTCGTTAAAACCTCGAGTTCGAATTTCTTGGAGATTGCTATACTTTACGTATATGACGTATATAAAAAAGTAAGATGTTCAAAATTGTGACTAAAAACTGATAACTTTAGTATCATTTGCCTTTTGTGACAAAATTCAACAATAATATCTAACACACAACAACTTAAAGGCAAATAAAGATAACAAACAGAAGCTTTTTTATACCAATAAAATGTTTTGGAAATTGAACATAATACATCTTGATATAAACTTAGACATCTACTGCGGCAAAGGATTCAAATATAACTAGGTTTTACTAATATTATTCATAAACTAATGTAGTAAATATATACTTGAATAAGTATTGTTACATTGAAGCCAAATGTACTCAAATAATCAAAATTATAGCTCAAAATTATGAACTCAGTTTTCAAAACAACAATCTTTACTGTTCTGTCGATACTTCAATGTTCAATGGTGGCGGGGTGGTCGGCTGTATGCAAGAAGCACTCTTAACTGCTGTTCAAAATGATAGTTGAAAAAGGGAGTTTACAAGTATTTTGCTAAATTCTACTATACGAAAATATCAGTTATGTGTAGTTAACTAATTTCCCAAATTACCCAAGTACTAAAATTACATTTTACTACCTAAAAACCCAATATAGAATATTATTTCACAGGAAAAATCAAAAGCAATGATAGTTTTTGTGAAAAAAAAACTTTTCTTGTTTTCGAAATAAAGAAATAAAAAGAAATACTAAAGAAAATAAAGAAATACTTTTGTTTATTTGCATAGTAAAATGCTTAAAATATGTATTGAATTTGAATTTCTCTTCAACTAGAATATATATTCTTTTATAAGCACTTAGGCCAAAATGATTCGAAACCAGAAGTTTTATTGTTTGCAACTGAAAAAGATTACTAATGACTTACTGTTCGTTTCAGTTTACTGGGACGAGAACTTTTCGACTATTCTATCTCACTGAAAGAATGTTGAGATATAGAATGGTGGGCACATTTCTGGAATTCTTTGACCTTGATTTACGTCCATTTAGATATGTTTTTACCTAATTTTTTTCACATGTTTATAAAAATCCTGTCATTTCTGAGCGTATTATTTTAATTAAACTGGCTAGTATTCAGAGTTTATTTTATTGTTAAATATAATTATCCCCTCCTATCAATTTTCCTCTCACCCTTATTTCGACGAATTAAACCCACCCTAACTCATGTGTACAAGTATGGATGATTTTTGAATCCGTTGGCAAACAATAAATGGATTTCGGGATAATGACTTGACTTTCAAAGATGGTTAGAATCAATTTAGCGTTTAACAGAGGACACGCAATCAAATAGCAGTTGATATGTTGCGGTTAAGTTCAATATTGCGTGATTTTCAATTTTCTACTTGTTTAAAGCAAACTTCAGGCATTTTTTTTTATTTATTTCAAATGCTGTTCATAAAAATATCTTAGTCTCATAATTAACTTCAGGCGAAGCTATTACTTAAACTAAATCATGTTGTCTTGTGCAAAGAAAAAATTAATTAAATTGCTTAAATTTTTTTATTGAAAAATTGCACTAGCTGAATTATTGGAGCAAATGAGAAGGCAAAAATCAAAATAAATAACCATGACTTTTTCTATGGAAAATTCAATCATATATATTTTTTAAAATGTTATTTTGGAAATAATTTTTAAGACTGTATTGCAAATGATTGGCAATATCCGAAGTAATTAAAGATTCATCTCAAGCAATGGAATATTTAAAAGAAAATACGTCTTCTCTTGATGATAATTTTTAAAGGCATTCAATGAAATATAGTCTTTCCAATTCGTGTTTCAGTAAATTTTTATAAATTATTATGCACCACAGTGAAATTTGTACGTTTTAAAAAGAATGGTATAATAACTGCTTAGATTTCGTTGTTTCTTTTAAAAAACAATTCAAAGCCTTTACTGGAAACATAATTAGGGTAGAGGGAATAAAACCATATTTATTCAATTGTATTGAAACAGAAAATGCGTAAGTCACTGCTTGATTATTTTTCGATAGCTAGCATATTTGAAAATTCATATATCGTTTAAATATTTATTACACTTAAAACTTACATTTTGATTTTACAAAGCTTTAATAAACACAAACGGGCCGCGGTGGCCTGGTGGTAAGGTCTCGGCTTCGGAACCGGAGGGTTTCAGGTTCGAGACTCGATTCCACCGAAGAACCGTCGTGTGAGGGGGTCTCTTGCACGTTAAATCTGTCAGGCCAAACGTCCTCCCGCTGGTGTGGAGAGGGGGGTGCCAGTTCAGGTGTTGCCCTCGTCATCTGATCTTGGTTCAAAATTACGAGGTCCGTCCCAAAATAGCCCTCGTGTTGCTTTAAACGGGACGTTAATATAACTAAACCTAAACTTAACATTAATAAACACAAACACTAAACTGTTTTATTTGATTTATTTAAAAATACTTCAAGGAATATCAAAATTTTAATCTTTGCTTTCGATGACAAGATAATTACATTCACACGTCATAACAGTTTAGTTTAGTTAAATTATATCAATGTCCCGTTTTTAAAGCAACACTAGGACTATTTTGTAAACGACATCGAACTTCTGAGCAGTGGCCAGATGGAGAGCAAGATACCTGAGCTGGCACATCCTATCCAAACTTCCACACCACACCACGCTTGACCTCGATAGATTTAATATGCACCGGACCCGCTTATACTATGATTCTTTGGTGGAATTGGGTCTCGAGCTTGCAGCACTCCGGTTCTGAAGCAAGCAACCGTACTACCAGGTCACCACGGCCGGTACAACATAACAGATAGAAAGCGATTAAGGTTGATGAATGTTAAATGAATCATGTCTATCGAGAAAGGATGTTTGAAACTTCGTGTTTATGAGCGATATTTATTTGTAATTTTTTGCATGTATGATGTTTACAAATTGAAATATCAGAAAAAAAATCGCATCAAAATATTAATTTTTTTGAAAGACAAAGGTTAAAAGACGCCATATTCGAATTTTTAGATTATAATAAAAAATGGAATTTTAAAGTATGAGAAAAACTATATCTAGAAATTTCTCCTTTTTTCACAAAAGTGCTCAAAGGCGCTTATTTTCATTACACTTTTTTTATAAAATGATATTATATAAAGCTTTTAATTTTTTCATCGTCCGTAACGAGTCAAGTGAAATTTCTGCAGGGTGATCGCTTCAAGCGTTCTTAAATATTTTAAAGCTTTTAGATATTTAAAGCCCTTTATAAATGTTTACTTTTTTGAGTTTTTATTTTTATTTGTTTTAATTCGACGAAAAATAGAGAAAAAAAAAAACAGAAATTTTCGTGGACTGGAGATGATGGTGATAGGGGTATTATGTATCTTCTAATTCCTGGCTGAACATCCAACAGCGATTTCTAAAATATTATTTTTATAAAATTTTTATCCTATATTATCTGATAATAAGAAGTTAAAGTCTTTTCTTAAATTTTTAAGTGTGGTTTAATGATTTTATAAGGATATAAATTATTTCAATTAATTCCATACAAACGCAGATCATGATATTTACATTAACAACTTCTATACCCACTTATGGCATTATTATAGCTTGTTTACTGAAGTGCGATAAATATCGAAATATACCCTAGGAAATATACCTTTTTTATATAGTTTAGTGTATAAATGCATAAAAATTTACTGTCAGTTTTGTTTCAAAATAGAAATACCGAAACAGAAATAAAGAAATTCGAAAGAAAATTGGACACTAAAAAGAATTTATCAAATCTTGAATGTGCAGTCTATGGGGAAAGAAACGAGATGCATTAAAAAACAGAAAGAGCTTTGGAATATGACTAGTGCAGAATTTATTTTAAAACATGGCTAACTGACTTATGTAACTTATTAATGTAATAAAGGAAATAAATAATTTTGGTTACATGTTTTATAAATATAGTTGTTCGTAAATGTAACCACTATTAAAAATAAGACATTTATAAATATAATACAGGAAACTAATAATGTCAGATTACATGTTTTATAAACATAATTTTTCTGCAAATGTAATTACAGTCAGCCTAATATCATCTTAAAAAATATAGTACTGGAAATTAATAATGTCTGGCAGAATGCTTTATAAATATAATTTTTCTGTAAATACAATTACTATTACAAATTGGACATTTTAAAGTATAAAACAGGGATTTAATAATGTTTAGTTACATGTTTTATAAACATAATTTTTCTGTAGATGTAATTACTTATAAGAAGAAATAAGCCATTTTCTTTAATCAATTATTATTTGTTTAATTTTTTAAAACCTTATTTAAGCTAAGTAAAAGGTGTTTCAATTACTTTTTAAAGGAGTTTTACCATTCAATGTTTGAAGAGAGTTTGTAATATTCAAACTTATCTAATATCAATAAACATGTAAAATGCCTTCAAAGATTTTATAAATTAAAAGTCTTAAAATGGTATTTTAAAATAAAAAAAAATTCAGAAAATTATCAAAAATCGAAACAATATCTAAAATATTTTAATTTTTTAATTCAATTCAGCGAAAGTTTTTAAAAATTAAAATTTGAATGGTAAATTTTTTTAATCCAAGCGTTTATTCTAATAAAATTTTAAAAGTTATTTGAATAAAATGTAAGAAAATAATTAAAAATCAACATAAAAACGAATTTGCCATTTTTTACTTGAATTCAGCAAAATAATTTTAATAGCAAAAACTTTTAAGCCCGAACTTTTATTCTGATATCCATATCCATAAAATATGAGACAATTTCCTTCATTTTAAGAAGAATTTGTAATAACATCACTCCTTTGGGCAAATTATGCACATAAAATTGCAAATCTGTTTAAACATCATACATGCTTCAAATCTTTTGATTTATACAACATCGGAAAAGGTTCATAAAGAGGAAGGATGAAAAAAAAAAGAATTATAAAAAGTTCTATGCAGAAAAAATCCTAATTGATATGTAAATTCTTTTATCAACGGATGTCTTAGTTTTATTTTTATACAGAGCAGAATAGGCGAAAACATCTTAAAGAAATGATGAGTGCTAGAGAAGCAGTTAAATTTAACAGCTAGAATTTTTCTATGCATGCTACTCAGATGAAAGTATTAGACCACAAAAATATTTTATTTCCTTACAAATTAAGAAAATTCAGAAATCAGTCTAAGCTGTAGACTTAAAATTTGGAACAGACATTTTCTTCATAACATAGAAATCTGTTTGGTTTAATTTTATATGGTTTCATTCTGACATGAGGTTTGCTATTTGGTGGTTGTTTAGTCAAGAATACTTTTATAAGAAGCTAATTTCAATTCTTAAACATTAGAATAAACCAATCACGCTTTATTTACCATCTTTTTCTATCCCCCCAGGGAGGCACCTCGAAATGAAGAGGAGTTGGTGGTTGGATCTCGCCAACCCAGTGGGTACACGAAAGGTGAGGGATCTGACTTCGCCAATCGATGATCCCTCCTTTGAGGAGGGTTGTACTGTGGGCGGTGATGGTCCTTAGAACTCAACCACTGTTCTCACCAGTGTTTCGTGAGTACACTAAAGGTGAGGGATCTGACTTCGAAAATCGATGACCCATCCTTCGGGGAGGGTTGTACCGTGGCCTGTGATGGCCCTTAGGACTCACCCACAGTTCCCATCAGTGTTGCTGCTGCTGCGGCTCTGTTATTCAGTATTCTTTATCCATGTGCCTATGGGCAGATCAGAGAGTCAGGATATGACTAGCCAACCTTTTCTTTTCTTGCCCAGTGGTTGAAATGAATACATGACTTAAAAGAAGAGCATAATTTGCAATAATTTATTTTGAAAAATGAATTATTTTATCTGGAAGTTAGATTAACTTTTTTTATGCATTGAAATTAACATTTTACATTCTTTGTAAGATATAAAGCTATATAAAAATAAATAATAAACAGAGAGATATAAAACAATCACAAAACTGAGATTGAAAAGTTTTGAAGTAAACAAGTAAAGAAGATGTTATTACTAATATAATTTATATTATCTACATTGAAAGTAAAGTTTGATATTCTCTCTTATCATTGATAGTTGTTTGTGGTGTTATTTCACGCAAAATATACTTAGTTTCCTATCTTCTAACTTTATTTCCGAACTTATTTCTTATAATTCAAACTTTCGTAAAACTATTCTATTATAACGTCATCAAAACACGTGTTAAAGTTTTATTCGTAAACAATGAATTAAAATATTGAGTGTCTAAATGCTGAAAGTAAAAAAATCTCGTCAAGATAGGTATTAGAGTTTTTTTACATTAATTGAAAAATGCTTCTTTATAGGATAGAATGCATAAAATATCTTCAAGTTAGTTAGAATTTGAGAATAAATCAATTTGATAATAAATATATTCTCATCTGATTTTTATTTCAAAATATACAAAACTATGAATTAACTTTCTTCGAATTTCAACGTTTCATATTTTTGGTTTTTGATTCAATTGTGCTTTCGTTGTTCCAAATTAATTTAAAAAATAATTAGCTTAGTATTATTTTAAAGTAAAATTGTGATTTCTTCCTATTATCAAATACCTCATTTATCATTTATGATTGTATTTGACAACAATATTGTCCTTTCTTGATTGCATTCGACTTCTATTCTTACTGTGATTTTTAGATTTTCATTGGTTATACAAATACAGATTAAAAGTTAAATAGATAAAGGGTCATATCTAAAATAGATGTATTTGTAAATTATCTTAACCACTGTTCAACATAACATTATGCTTAATTATATAAAGAAACAATTATTATTGATATATATTATTTACACAACTACTTAAAATTAAAAATATTAGATTTTAAGTAAATATTTATATAAATACGTGTGGCAACAACTAATGAGAATAGGAATAAATTGCAGCTGAATAAAATCTTAAAAAATGTCTTTCTTTTTAAAAAGATTTTGAACAGTATATGCAACTTTTTTATTCATAATATATTTTTTTCCCTTATTTTTTTACTTTATTTCGATTTTTAATTATACATGTATTCTTTGTACATTCTTTGATTACCCTTATACTACTTTAATATCACTTGAGAACAGGAAATTGTTTTGTTGTGAGGTTTTTGAATCCTAAAAATGCATAGGCAACAAAAATTTGAAGTATAAAATGCGAAGGAAACAAATTGTTGAAGCTTCAAAATGCTTAGGCAATAAATTGGCGATTTATCGTTTTATAAGCATCAACTTTTCGCTTTTAGAGTTATTAGAAAGTAACACAGAAGCTTATCATATTTGACGATTTATCAACGCTTAGTTATAACTTGATTTCCAAATTATTCATTATTTGAATTCTTACAAATTGTCTAAATTAGTTTAAGGCATTAACCAGTTTAAACCGGTTTAAAACAATCACGAGGCTATCAGACTACGCATGCATCGACATTTAGAAAAACGATGTTTCCCCCCCCCCATCTCAAAATCGGGCGAGCTCCGAAACTTTTTCCCCCAGTCATAAAAATCGAAATATAAGCTTCAGTTAATTAGAGATAAGTTGGACAATATTTCCAGATTGATTTCGAATCAAGTGAATGAACCGAATTGATTTCTGAACTAGATTAAGTTTTTCCATAAGAGTTATTTGAAAGACACTGCAATTTTTTTTGCGGATTATCTGAGTCTTGAAAAGCAAAAATCAGGAAGTTCAATCATTATCATGTTCCAATTTTAATATTTATATATATATATATATATATATATATATATATATATATATATATAT
>JAPMOQ010045643.1:1735931-1766644 GCA_026543055.1 Argiope trifasciata | reverse complement strand
TATATATATATATATATATATATATATATATATATATATATATATATGCATGCTACGCATACAAAAAATGTAACATATATTTTTAACATTGTATATTATATGTAACATACTATACTTGCTACACATGTTTTTATTATATAAGGTTGTAATAAAGGACCGTAAGTAACGAATATTAATAAATTTGAGTTCAACAATTTGAAAACGCAAGCTTTAATTTTTTTATATTGAAAGTAAAAGAGCTATGATTTCATTGCATAAAACTTTAGATTTTATTAATTTTATACTCGTCAATAATTGAAAGAATATTCTTTATTAATATATCAGACTAAGTTTCGTTTAGTTTACTTTTAAAGCAACAATGAGATTGTTTTGGGACGGATCTCATAATTTTGAACCACAGTTAGATGACGATGACGAAACCTGAGCTGGTATTCCCCTCTCTGAATTTCCATGTCATAACAGCGGGAGGAAGACTCGGTTTGTCGAATTTAAAGTGCACCAGGTCAGTTTGGTTCTTTGTTGGAATCAGGTATCGAACCTGAAGCCCTTATAGCTGCAAATTTGGGACTACACCTCCTGACTTGACTCAACAGACTAAGCATAGTTGATATAAGAAAAGAGTGTTGGAAATCATTCTTTTAAAATTTTATTACAAGGGGTGTTCAAATGTAAAAGGAATGTCTAGACAACTTTGTGGGTGCCCGCATGTGCAGGAGAGAGCAGTGGCTCTTATAAAGATGGGCTTTCAAGGTCTGCTACTCGGTGAATTCCTCGAGCATAGAAGAACGCTTTATTCCTATGTGTATTAAAGCTAGGTCGGTTCATCAGGAACAAAAGACTGGACTTACTGGCGGAAAGTGTGGTTTTGCTTCATGGTAATGCGCGTTCACACTTCTCCTGCAAAACACAAGGTCACACAAGTTCAAATGGGAACAGCTCGACCACCCTCTCTTGCTCGGACAATTCGCTCTGTGATTTTCATGTGTTTCATCCCCTGAAAAACATCTGAAAGGGAAGTTCTTCAACTTGGACAGTGAACTGAAGGACACTATGAAGGACCGGGTCTCGTCATGGTCGCAGGAATTCTGGGAACAAGGAATCCCTCGGCACGTTTATCAATGGGTCGTTGTGCTCAGGTCTGTGGAGCATACTTTCAATAAAGTCTTTATTTATAACCACATGTTTCATACCTTTTGATCTGAACACCCCTTATAATTAATGCTTATCATTTTATAACTGGCTACGAAAAGTAAAAAAAATTAAGATTAATTAAAAAAATTATTAATTTTAAAAGCTTTTGAAAAATGAAAATAACCATAAGTAACTTAATTATGAATGTTTCTGATTATAATAAAATAAAAGAATAACTCAAATTTTTATTGGCACGAAGGTGTGTAAAAGAAGTTTTATTAAAAAAAAAAAAAAACGTGAAAGGTTGTGAGAATAATTTTTGGAAATAAATAATATTATTACATTAAAATACTGTTTTTCACACACACAAATAAACTTTCTTTTTATAGACTCCCTAGTAAATTATGTTCAAAACATGTTTATATAATAGTAGTTTCATTTGAAGTAGGTAATTTTCTGAATATATCAATGTTTATTTTATAAAACATTAAGTAAAAATATACATAAGATCAGTTAAGTAATAATGCATTAAATATAAAATTAATTACTTCTTTCTAACATATAAAATACAGCAATTTCATTTTTAAAAATGAGTAACAGAATTTGATGCAAATGATTGTAATAAATAAGGTAAAACTTTAAATTTTAATTTCAATTTATACTCGTTATAAAAATAAATGATAATTACTAATTATTTTTCAAATTTTTGAAAATCCAAACTTAAAAAAGTTTTACAAATTAAAAAAAATTAATTAACTTAATTATTCAAAACTCCATTTATAATGTTAGATATGTTTGTGTCACGGAAATGCATTTATATTAACTATGAAGCAAACCAAAAATTACATAAAAATGCCTGCATATTTCTTACATTATTTTATGTTATATTTAATAATATAATTAATAATTAATAATATTTCATCATTATGGTATTTTGCTCCTCCATAGATAGACAGTAAGATGCTCTTATAATGCTATTGTTTGCTCTTGTAACCGAAAAAAATTGAAAAGATGATGGTAATTATTTACATAAGATAAAGGTAATTATTTATAAATTTTGTGTGCATTAAGATAAACATAATCATTTATAGATTTTTTCAGTGATAATATGAAGGTAATTACTTATATAATTTTTCAGTGATAGTATGAAGGTAATTACTTATATAATTTTTCAGTCATAGTATGAAGGTAATTACTTATATAATTTTTCAGTGATAGTATGAAGGTAATTACTTATATAATTTTTCAGTGATAAGATATAAGTAGTTATTCATATAACATTTTGGTGCTAACATAAGGGAAATTATTTAATTTTTTTTCTAAATTACGATAATAGCAATCATTTATAAATTTCTTCAATGATAAGATGAAGGCAATTATTTACAGTATTTTTCTGTTATATGATGAAAATAATTATTTATTTAATATTTCCAAATTAGGATTATGGTAAGTATTTTTATAATTTCTTGTTTTAAGATGAAGGTAATTATTTATGTAATTTCTATTTTCATTTAGTTCCACGATTAATGTTCCATTTAGATATTAAGAAGTTTTATTTTCAGTCTAATAATGTTATTTCAAGCCAGTATGCCGAAGACAACACGCTATTTAAGTCTACTGAAATTTTTTTTTACATCCTATCTACACTAATATGAGAACATTTAATAAGCAATTTTCCCGTATGAGCAATGAATGTTTCAGACATTCAAGCCTGTAGATTTTCAAAGTCGGGATCTTTTATTTGACCATCGTATCAGCTATATTCCATTTCTAAAAATTCACACATATATTATATAATATTGGCGGTTTAGTACAATATTCTTAAGTTTTGAATAGTATAATTATTCGAAATTGATAATAATAGGCAATAGACTGGGCTGCTTGGACCATTTTTTTAAAAAAAGGATGAAATTCTTTAGAATCTCGTACAGATAGAATTCTATTTTAACATTTGATGACCTGTGGCAACTTTGTGGCAGCAGTTTAGCTGCAGAATACCATGAGAACAGACTTGAAATATAATTTAACAAGGATCTTACACCATGAAAGCAAGACTTTATAGCTGCTACAAATGGAAAAATAGCAGAGGGTACTTTTCATTTCAAAATTACGTCAAATTTCAAGTTGTTACACTCGACGACTTTGTTCGCGTTTTGCTCACATAGGCGACATCTGTTTTCGCTTCGCTTGGCGACTTGATTCCCATTTGGCTCACATTGGCAACATCTTGCGCCCGTATAACGGAAAAGTACTAGTCAGTGCAAGTGGTGGCAAGTTTCAGGAGATGTAAGAGTAAACATTAGTAAATGGATTATTAAGATTAAATGAAGTGATCAAATTCCACAGAATCTCTTATAAAAAGAAAGTTGGTTAAGCATTTGATGGCCTATTGTGTTTTAGAAGTACGTCCGAACTTCAAATTAATAACAGAAAAATTTTTGTGGCACTATTTTAAAAAGGATTCGCAATGGAATGGATTTCATAATCTTGAGTCCTGAGACATGAAGATTCTCTTAGGAGGATTAAATATATATTGAATGGCTTCTTGAAAAAAGTACGTAACTCCAATTGGAGGAATTCGAATATTTGGTGCCAGAAGGTATAAAATCCTTAGTCTTCGTGTTAACTCAAGCGATGGAGCTACTTGTCTCATTAGTTTGTCGGATTATAGAGGTAGATTGGCGCTTGTTTCAAAAAGAAGTAGGAAAGAGAAATATACGATAGGAAAAAGGTAAAATAGTAAAAGAAACGACGTAAAAAGTATTTCTATTAATATGCTTTCTCAACATCATAAATTAAATAATTTGATTCCTTAAATTCAGGTATATTTATTCATAACAATTTTTAGTTTCTCGTATGAGAAAGTATAATAGCTGTCAAAAAATTTGAACTAGAAATTATGACTAATTTTTCAAGTTTTAGACCTCTTTGAGTACGAACAACACATTTTTTGAATATGCCCGCCGGTCTGACCGTGTCAAAGATAACACAAAAACTCTTTGAGGTAGACAGATGACAGATTGGTTTTCGCTCTTTGCAAAAAATTTACATATTTCTATCAAAGAAGGGTAAATTCGTCCAGAAAAAGTCTGTCTGTCGGCAGTACAAAAATCGTTATCGTGATAACTTTAAACCAAAGAGATAATCTATGTGATTAAGCACACAGATTTGTTATCGATAGCGTAACACCAGTTAAATCTTGCGACAAATCCAAAAAAATATTGATTGTCTGTATGTACTTTTAGAAACATGTTAACGTGATAATTCTAAAGCGCAATGACTTAAGCATATCAAATTGGTATGGAACTACAACTTAATTTTTGCTTCAAAGGGTGAAAAAACTCATCTAAAATCAAAATTCGATTTTTGCATTAACTCATATCATCTATTAATCGCCAAGGATGGTAAGATGGATTCAGTAAAAATTATAAATTAGAGCCAAAACTTACTATTTAGTAACTATTTTACGCCAAAATCATGCAACGCATTCTCTGGCATAAAAGGTTTATTATTGAGTATGCGAGAACGGTTTGGGAACACGAATCCCTCTTGTATTTTTTATTATTGAATAGCCATATATATATTTACGAAATATATTCACTTAAAATTCCATCATATTCCCATTCCTATAAAAATAAACAGTGAAATAATTTCAACATTTCAATACATATTCTAATGTTACTTAAATAACCTGAGTCTTAAAGTATTTTATTATATATTAAAAAAGATTTTATATTAGCCTGTTATATTTTTTCCCTAACAAAATTTTTTTTCACAGCCAAAGCAACTGGTATTGTGTGAAGAGAATGACTATCGACAAAAATTGCGAACTTTCGCCATTCAAAGCCAGTCACTTTTCTCATTTTTCAATATAAATAAATAAAAAAATACCGCATTTTCCGAAAAAGTCTTATAATAAGTCTCTGGCTTCTTTCGGTTTAAGGGGTTTTCTTAGGGAAAGCACAACGTTGATGTATTTTCTGCCTGACATCTCGCAAGAAAAACTGCTCCAATGATCTTTCTGGCCTATCAGAGTGAAGCACACTTCAAAGCTGTCGTGCTTCAGCACTAAAAAGGGGACGAATTTGATGCAGGAGCTTATATTAAAGCGCTGCCGTTGCTAACATATGGTATCTCTGAGGTAAACTGAAAACGACTTTTGACCTTAGCGAAAGATATATTTGAAAAATGCGAGGTATTCGCTGTCAAGATGTGATGCGATAATGTTTAGATTTGTGGTTTAGAGTGCGTTTTCGAGAAATTCTGAAAAGGAGAAATTTGTTTGCAGGTAGCTTTGAGATGGTAGGCGAATAATATTTCAAATGTTGAAATTGAATTTATTTTCTTATCAAGAACGAAATAAATATTTTGAAAAAAAAAGTGCAATTCACTATAAAATACAAAAAAGTAGCTTTCTTTTTTAAAATTATGGAATGATAAGAGAGAAATATGGAAAAAGGTTTTCCAGGGTACTATTTCACTTAAATTAATCCAATAAAATTGGACTATGGAAAACATTTCTTATTTTCCAACTGAACCTTGATTTAATAAGCAGAAAGTATGGAAACATGTTTTCAAGCCTACTAAATGTTATCTTTTTTATAAACAATTATTAGAATGGTCTAAGCTGAGGAAAGCGAAAGTTGTATTATTTATTCAAAATAAACATGAAAATAGAAACGTTTAGTTTATTTATACAAATTTTACATTTTGAAACATTCAAAAGTTAATTTATAACGGGCTTCAGACTTTTAATCAGTTGTAGGAACACGTTGATAGGCACACTCTTATTCGAATCACCACACCATGGGTTTAGTTAGTTTAGTTATATTGACGTCCCGTTTTTTTTTTAAGCAATACTTGTTATATTTTAGGACAAACTCTCTCAATTTTTTACAATTATCAGACGGCGAGAACTATATCTGAATTGGAGCACCACCTCACCAGGACGTTTAGTCCCGACGGATTCAGCATTCACAAGACCCGCTTACACGACGTTTCTTCAGTGAAATCGGGTCTCGAACTTGAAGTCCCCCGGTTCCGAAGCCGAGATCTTATGCCTAGAGATATTAGATATTGAAAATTTTTACACAGAACCAGCATATAGGGAAACCTTTAGTAACAACGAGACTTAAGATTTTGTCTGTCTCATTTAGTTTGGTTATAAATACCCATAATCAAAATTGCCTTATGCAATTTATAATTGTTTATTTTTTCTTGATAGATTATCAGTTGTTAAAATTTTAGAAATTTTTTTTTACATATTTGTGTATATGTAATCCTTACTGAATTTCAGCAATAACACTAGAAGAAAGCATTGTTTAGATCCTAGAAATTACCACAATAGTATTCCTTCGATTATAAGGCATTTTAGATGTACTGATTGCATCGGAAGTGGAAACAAAAATTAGGCATAGGAGAAACGCAATTTTGAAAATCAATAAAAGTTAATAACTGTTCTATTTAGAACTCATTAGAGAGAGAGTTGTGTACTTAATTTCAACAATAACACCAGAACAAAGCGTCGTTTAGATCCTAGAAATTATTACCATAATCATATTCCTTTGACAATAAGGCCTTTTAGATGTGCTGATTCCGTTGAAAGTGAATACAGAAATTGGACATAGGAGAGACGTAATTTTGAAAATCAATAAAAGTTAATATCTGTTTTATTTAGGAATGATTAGAAAGAAAGTTATATTAATTAATGCTGTAATTATTCATATTCATCTACTATTAATACATTTCTACCAAGATGTTTATGATACACTTATCACTGCGCCAACATTGCAAAAAATATCGTTTATCGAATATATTTAAAATACTCCAGAAAACATTTTATTGGCATTAAGTTTTTATTTTCTGTAATTAAAATTTCTGTCACAAAGTTAGAAGTTTTCTAATACGCAAGTGTTGCGAACTGATATTGGGTCACAAATGTATACTAATGGTTAATCGGAATTACAACTCGTTTTATTGAAAAATAATTATTTAGACGTTTATTGTATGTTTACCAAAATATGAATATCCCAAGTATATTCAAATATACGTAAATCTGTCAAATTTGAATCTAATATTAAGTGTATAGTAATCATATCAGTTATTGAACCTAATAAGAATTATATAATAGCCCCACTACCATTTCATACCCGTAATGGCATGTATCCATAATTTTTATACAGATATTTGACGCAAAAGAAAATTTACACATTTAATTTTACAACTCAAATGCATAGACTTTGTATATGAAAGGAACATCACCCACATCTTTATATGAAGTATTTCCAATCCTTATATAGTAATATTATTCAATATTAGGTATTATATGTACTTATATTTAGTACGAATCATATAATAGCAATTTAGCCATTATATGCGTATAATAACCCCATCCAATAATATACCACATAAGAAATCACTGAACCTAATAACAATATAATAGCTATCGGACATTAAGTCTCAGATATATTATCGATATAGCCCTTAAGTGCACATAATGGTCTTATGTATAGTTAGAAAATTGCCATTATGCGGTATAAAAACGATTACAACCTAATATTAGGTATACTATAGTCATAATTGCATTTATTTTTGCACCGGATCTAATATAAATTGTATAACAGCCATATAGAAATTATATGCGCAAATATACGTATATTTCAAAATTTTTTTAAGAATGAAGATAAATTGTAGATAGAAGGTAAAAACGCTATTTTATAAGGGAAGATCGAGCCAAGATTAATAAAGGGTTAAACACAATGGGATACAAGATTATCACAAATAATTAAATCCTACCTGGTATTGCAGACTTATCTTTGATGTCCTTTTTCCAACTTATATCAATTGTTGAGGATGTCGTTCCCTCGATTTGAACTATAGGAGAAGTCGGAGGCGCTAAGAAATGATAGCAAAAAATTTAGTATCAACATACTTCAGCTGAAAGGAACCCAAACGACATTAACAAAAAATAAAATATCATCAGCATATAGTATTTTATAACGAAATTGTACATATATGACGGCATAATCTGGTATTTTTGAAACTGGATATAGATTCGGAGATTTCGGAAGACATATCAGGAATGAAAATTAAGAATCACATTTTATTAAATTATAGGAGAATGGTTATGAAAATTGATACCTAAATATGTAATTTAAGATTTCACTATTCACCGCACACTGTTTTATTAATGTAAATATACAGATAATTAACGCTCTTATTTTTTTTAAGACGGACGGTTTTATGATACCATGAGCATTCTGTAGATATGAACAAATAAATTAAGATGTAAAATCCTAAAACGAATCAGCAAAGCCTTAAAATATAACACATGCTGAAATGCTAAACATTCGGAAAACATCTGATACACAAATTTCAATTGAAATACAGACTAAGCAAAACAGATACACATATCTATTTTTGAAAAATACTTTTAAAAATACAGAACGAATTCACTAAGCTAATAACAAGCATGCTTAACAGTTTGAAAGATATATACTAAATTCATTCAAAAAATAATTAAAAATTCAGCAAGATGGATAAGTCTTAAAAATGGTATATATTCTAAGAAATGAAATACTACAAATTCTATACAGAAAAACGAAATACCAGCATTTAAAATGTACCTGTTTCAAGAGTTTTGCCAGTTATTTTGCTCGATTTAGGACCAGCACCAGCAGAATTATATGCCTTGACGACGATATCATACTTAGTAAAGGGCTGAAGACCTGTAATGTATGTAGACTGCTGTTCCTTCTCACTGTTGGTCTCAACTTGCTTGAATACATAGTTTTCAGGGGAATTCGATATTCGGTAGCCAATGTAATAACCTTTGATGTGCCCATGTTGAGTTTCTTCGCTTGGGGGCTGAAACGAATTAAATATTCAGTTTAATAATAGGAAGCACACTCAAGCTTATTTCCATAGGTGTTAGGAGATATACCTTAATAAATTAAATCCCTGATCAATACGCAGTTTAATTAAGTGAATTAAATTGAATTGCTGTCTCTTAATGTATTATATTTTCAATTGACAATAAAACTTTATCATCGATAGCATTTAAACAAACTTTATAATCGATAACATTTAAACAGATATCAAAGATAACTACTTGGGTAGTAAAGTTATGAAAAAGGTTCCTTGGAGAGTATTTTTGCTCCTTTAATCAACTTTTTAATTTTCCTCTGAGGGGGTAGCCATTTAGTTTAGTGATATCAACGTCCCGTTTTAAAGCAATACCATTGTTATTTTGGGACGAACTTTGTAATTTTTGAATCATGGTCAGATGATGAGAATGACATCTGAGCTGCCACACACTCTACTCCAAACTACTACACCACATCATCGAATGAGGATGGGAATCTTCCGGCATGGTGGTCTAAGTTCTTAACTAAAAATATGGAAAGAAATTAATAAATTTTCTTTTTTAAATTGGTGTTTTCTAATTGTCGTTAGTCGAATCACCCCCTCTTCTTCTTGTTGCATAGAACCGACCACCCCCTTCACAACTGAACGTAGCAGTATCGATAAAATTTGTTGTGGTGGACTGCTATCCCCCCCCCCTCTGTCAGACCTCGAAATGAGAATAAGATGCTTCTGGTATGGTTTTTCTTGTCTACCAGAAGGTTACACGAAAAGATGGGGCTGGTTCTTCCCATCCATGACTGGACGCATTTCCTTAGGAAAGGGTTAAACTGTGGTCACGGAAGGCCAACAAGACTCAAAGACAGTTCCTACTTGTGTTGCTTTGACGGCGGTCCTGTCATTCAGTTATTTTTATTCGTGCGCTTTTGAGGCTTGAGCGGAGAGTAGTGATGTCACTTACCTTATTAATTTCACATTTGTAAAAATATGATTTTGTTGCCGATTTCTTGCTGAATTTTCGAAAATTAAACTTTTCACAACTTCAGATACCCATTTTAATAGTTTTTAAAATTTGAAAGCTACAGATGAGTCTAGATATACAGTACTGAATTTCTTGCATCTCGAACGCATAACGTTTGTCGAAGAGGCACAGATCCAGCTAAATGAGTCTTTCAACGAAGAAAAAAGTATTTATAGTTGAGTATTATTTCCTCTCATAAGGAAGCTGTTGTGAAGATAGACATAGTTTTTAAAGGGTGGAAGGACAATTCAAGGAGACATTTAATAAGACTGTTTAATAAGTGATGGTACTATTTCTTCAGGATTTGAGAAGATTCTCTCTTGGAAAGAGCATTCAGAAGAATAGACAATGGTATGAACAGGACAGGGCGACCAGCCATAAAGCGATAAAATTTCTAGCCATGCTGCTGGAAACCTTTCTAGGATGGATCACTTTACGTGGTACTGACTTCTCATACATGTTCCCTCCCTCCGATCGTACACCACCTGGCGCCTACTGGTGGGGAATGTCAAAGGAGAGGGTGTTCAACTGTGAAGATCCACCAAGAGCTGTGCTTGCATAAAGCGGAGGTTACACGACTGGAGAAGCTTCAGACGAGCCACGTGTTCCCCCTTCAGACCCCACTTGTGGGCTCCTTTGATGTCTGTAGATTCTACCGACAATTTGTTGGTAAAAAGGGCAGACATCAAAGAATCCCAGAAAACCGCAAGAGGGGTCTGAAGGGAGAGCACATGACTTGTCTGTAAGATGGACGCGCCGTAGGAATGGCCCTTTAGGTGAAAAAATCATGTGTTTTTACAGGAGTTTGTAGCAATCTTTGTTTCAGGATATGTTTGGGAATTTGAGTGAAAGATATGAACACTGTCTACAGCGAGGCGGGGAACACTTTGAGCATTTACTTTACTCAGGTTTAGTGAATTAAAACGCTAATTGTGTATATGCATTATGTTAATTTCTTTTGATGCAAAATAAATTCTTAGATGAAAATAATGCAATTTTTTCATTTTTAATTTCAGTATTGTATCCTTTAGCGCATACTATATTTAAATAATTCAATACATGCCATAATTTAGTTTTAATTGAACTTTAATTATGTTAAAAGTCACCAAATTGTTAATTCAAAAAACATTAATTATTTTCCCCTTCGTATACATGGATTTAACACGAAATATACTATAATATACGATTATAGTAAGTTAGAAAGAAAACTTTTAAAATTGACCATCAACAGGCATCTGCAAGAGAAAAGTTATTAAACAAGAGTTAAAAACTATCTAAATTTTTAGAGTTTGAAAGTATTTTTTGAAAAATTACTGGAATTGCTCAAATTTGTAATTATTGTTAAATCTTTGTCTTTATTATCTATCAGTAAAATTTTTAGAATCCAAATTCCATATTATTTTCGTTTATCAAAAAATTAGAACTGTTTTAAAAGATAGAAATTTTTGAATGAAATTGCATCCATATAAATATAAAAAAGTTATAGAAATTTTTGATCAAATATTTTGAATACTTGTTTTGAAAACTTTAAGAAACATCTATAATATCTTATGAAAAATGTTGTGTTCATTTTTAATACAAATTTTTCTCTTAAATATTAAGTTTTATAAAGAAGAAGAATATTTTAGAAAATCTAGAATAAATATAAATATTTGTCAAGAATTTCTTTAGGGTAGAATTGTTTAAAAAATGTCTGAGTAAATATTTTGCATTTGTAAATATAATATTTACAAACTCATATATATGATCACGACATTTGTTTTGTAGAAATTTACTTTAAAACGTGAAGAATATGGTCCGGCACATACTAAAAACGTACCAGCTTTTAGATAAATATTCTTCAGAAACGAATTCCATAAAAATTGCTATTTCTATGCTTTAAATTTTGTTTATTAAGCTTAAATTATTAAATACATTTAGATCTTCTTCGCTTATTTTCATATGTCTAATTCTCATATCCAGTTATAGAAATTTTAATAAATTTGCAATCAAATGAAATAAGCAATTAATTTTAAATAAATTATTTTAAATCCAAAAGAATACAGAGTAATTTAAAATAGGACTAATGATGGGATATTTTATCTTTAATTGGATAAACCTCTGATCAACTTAAAAGTTGCTAGTAAACATAATAGGAAACAAAAATTTTGAAAAGTGCATGATGTTAAAATAAAACACATTGTAAGAGTAACAGTCGAATAAAGCACACATAATGGTTTTGATGTAAAGCTGGAATGACAAAAAGTAAAATAATTACAACAAAAAAGGTTTATTTATATTCATTTGGCTAATTATTCAAATATATGTTGGAACTGGCAACTGCTGACACCGCTATATCATCTTCAATAATGTAAAAAGGATTACTGATGCATTCGAGGATGGCATATATTTGAAGCAACGACGACAATGTTGGATGTAGCTACCACTGACACCGTTGCATAATCTTCAGCGACATAAAAATGATTTTCTGTTGCGCTCAAGGATGCCAGATATGCTTTTATTGTCTTTAGCATCGATGACAATATCGGATATAGTAACCACTGACGCTATCGCACCACCATTTACAACATAAAAATGATTTCTTAATGTGCTCGAGGATGCCATTAATCTTTTGATATCTACCGCAGCTATGACAATGTTGGATATGGCTATAGCTGACAGCATTTCACCATTTTTTAACTATGTAAAAATGATTTCCAATAAAAATCTGGAAGATACCAAATATGTTTTCTATGTTCGAAGCTACGGCGACAGTGTTGGATATGGCTTCTGTTGACGCCGTTGTATCGTCTTCAACGGCATGTAAAAATGATTTCCTGATTCGCTCCAGAATACCAGATACGGTGTTGATGTCTGGGGTAAAGACGATAATGTCTGGCGGCATTTTAACATCTTCGTTGACTTAAAAATTATCCTTGAGGCGCACGGGGATATCAAATATGTTTTTGATGTTTGAAACAATGACGACAATGTTGGATGTAGCTACCACTGACACCGTTTCATCGTCTTCAATGACATAAAAATGATTTATTGATGCGCTCCAGAATAACAGATCTGATTTGGAGGCTAGCAGTGTAGACGATGATGTTTGACGGTATTGCATTATTTACACAGAGGTAAAAATGATTTCCCGACGTTCTCGTGTCATATGTTTGATGTTTGGGCCGACCAACAATGTTGGATATGGCTACCATTGACTCCGTTACATAATCCTCAATGACGTAAAACTTAGTCCCTGTTGCTCTTGAGGATACCAGATATATTTTTGACGTTTGGACGAACGTGAAAAATACTGGATATGGCTATCATTGACTCCGTTACATAATCTTCATTGATTTAAAAATGATTTCCTGGATAACAAATACACTGATGGGAAAAAAATCCCAACACCAAGAAAAAATTATTGTACAGTAATGAAATTTTAGGAATACATTTGTCTAGGTAACATATTTAATCGATTAAAGTTTCAAGATCACAGGTAGAGCCATTGGCGAGAAGAGCCATTTCAAATGTGAAATGTTGGTACATTAATAACCTGTGTAACCGCCAGAATTTTGAATGCAAGCATGCAAACGTGCATACATTGTGTCGTACAGGTGTCGGATATCAGTTTGTGGGATGGAGTTCCATGTCTGTTGCACTTGGGCGGTCAATGCAGGGACGGTTAATGCTGGTTGTGGATGACGCTGGAGTTGTTGTCCAATGATGTCCCATACGTGCTCGATTGGAGAAAGATCTGGGGATCTAGCAGGCCAAGGCAACTTGTCGACACTCTGTAGAGCATGTTGGGTTACAACAGTGGTATGAGGGTCAGCGTTATCCTGTTGGAAAACACCCCCTTGAATGCTGTTCATGAATGGCAGCACAACAGGTTGTATCACTAGACTGACGTACAAATTTGCAGTCAGGGTGCATGGGTTTTCATCAGAAAATACAACAGATCTCCACTCCGTCCTACAATGAGCTCTAGCTTTACACTACTCACGTCGCGAACGGCAGTGGTTTGGAGTCAGTGGAATGCACTGTACAGGGCATCTGGCTCGGAGCTATCCTTGAAGTAATCAATTTGTAACAGTTCGTTGTGTCACTGTGGGGCCAACTGCAGCTCGAATTTCAGCTGCAGACGCATTACGATTAGCCACAGCCATACGCCGAATACGACGGTCTTCCCACTCAGTAGTACCTGGTGGCCGCCCGGAACCTGGTCTTCTTGAGGCAGTACCTTCCCTTGAGCACTGCTGTCAATACTCATGCACAGTGGATACACTCCTCCCAAGTCTTTCAGCAATATCGCGGAAAGAAAACCCACCTTCTCTTAGCCCTACAGCACGACCTCGTTCAAAGTGAGCTATTGATAATGGCTTCTTCGTCTTCTCAGAGGCCTTCTTGACTAACATTAACCCACTACGTGAAATATCAACTGTAAATAACGATCACGAACCTTACAGCGCTTATTTAAAGCAAACCTCATTTGCATGTTCATAGTGTCGCTACTAGCGCCACACTTACGCGCGTAGCTCGAAATTTGAATCGACGTCATCTTTCAGATGTATAAACACGCCTACCAAATTTCGTTTATCTAGCACAGCTCCTTCCTAGTGTTGGGATTTTTTCCCCATCAGTGTATATCTTTATGCCTGCTGTAGCGATGACAATCAGCTCTGTGGGATACTCCTTTGTGTTCCTCGTAAAAATGAGAAATTTAAGGTGTCACCGTAAGGCAAAATTAGACGAATAAACGAAATTGATAGAGAAGAAATTGATCACCGCGTTCGGACCATCATCTTGAATTTGTTATATCGAGACGAATACTGATCTTTCCGGAAAAGCGCAGGAACATCATTATTACTAAATTCATAGCTACAAACGTAACAAATGGGCATTTTTCAGAAAAGCAGGATACTCTGCTTCCTTTAGGAATTCGAACAGCAGGTACAGCCTCAATAATCAATCACCGAGGATACCTATCCATATTTTGACACTAAATCTTTGTTGGGATTTTCCATTGGGATTAAGATTGGAACTATCCACCACATAAATGTACACATTGTGTGTGTTGATTATACCTTCTTGTCTCAAAAGTTTGCGAGAGCGTTTTACCCTCTTTCATGAAATATTTATTTTAAAATATTTGGCTTATTTAAGCACACTTTCCCTAAGTCAGGACGAATGAAATTCGAGGTAAATACAAATTTCATCCACTTAATGCAGATATTTATATTTATTGTACTTAATACACTAGAATAAGATGATTTTGTGCATATTTTTAAAAATAATCATTTTGATAAAAGTTTCAAATGTTGAGATTTGCCAAAATTTCGATAATCTTGGAATCTCGATATATTTTTTAATAATTTCTAAAATTACTGTATTCTCCAAATAAGAGCAAAAAACATGTTACTTGAAATACAGGGGTAAATAATATTTTTTTGTTTCCTTAAAAAATAAAAAAAACGTTATTCAGCAAAACAAATGTGTAGAAATTCTTCCATTATTCAAAGGAAGAAACATTTTCATTCCTTAATCATTAACTTCTACAGGTGAAGAAATGTTATTATTCTTCATTAAAGGAAAAAATATTATCATTTCTCATTCATTATCATTCTAAAGGTGAAGAAAGATTCTAATTTTTCATTAAAGGAAAAAAGATCATTATTTCTCTCTCATTATCTTTCTAAGTATGAAGAAAGATTATCATTTTTTATCAAACGAAGAAAGATGATAATTTTCTCATTAAATAAAGATCATCAATCCTCACTCGTTATCGTTCTACGGATGAAGAAATATTGTCTTTTTTTATCAAAGGAAGAACAATTATCATTCTTTATTAAAAGAAAAAATGATTATCATATTCCCTCCATTATCCTTCATAGAATATCATATCGCAAGAAGCATGACAATTTTTAATAATTATGCCCCATATTTGAAATATTCTTGGAAAGGTAACATGAAAAAAAGATATGTTTTAAAATAAATGTAAGAACTCGAGTCTTTGTGTCTTTTGAGAATCTACAATCTATCAAACTTTCAAATCATTCAAATCAAACTTGGAGAAATTTTTAACAAAAAATACTGAACATTGGTCAAAATTCGTAGGGACATTTGCGTTGTTTTTGGAATTTTAGGTGACACAAAATAGATAGGTAGAAACATTCAAATTATGTGATAACAACATAAAATTTTATAAATCTTTAGAAATCTTAGGTTTATTTTTAAAATCTAGTTTTACTAATGTTAATACAAACAGACGTTTTACAGTTAATAATGTAAAATATTGTTATATATATATTATATATATATACCCTGAAGTGACAAAAGTCATGGGATGACTGTTAATATCGTGTCGGTCCTCCTTTTGCCCGACGAAGTGCAACTCAACGTGTCATAGAGTCCACAAGTCGTCGGAAGTCCTCTGCATGAATATTGAGCCATGCTGTCTGTATAGACGTCCATAATTGTGAAAGTGTGGATGGTGCAGGAGTTTGGGCACGAACGGACCTTTCGATGATATCCCGTAAATGCTCGATGGGATTCATATCGGGTGATCTAGGTGGACAGATCATGCGCTGGAATTGTCCGGAATGTTCTTCAAACCAATCGCGAACAGTTCTGGCCCGGTGACATGGCGCATTGTCATCCATAAAAATCCAAAGCAATGAACCAAATCCAAAAGCAGTTGAACATAACCATTTCCAGTCAATGATCGGTTCAGTTGCGCCAGAGGACCGAGTCCATGCCATGTAAAAACAGCCCACACCATTATGCAGCCACCACCAGCTTGAACAGTGCCTTGCTGACAATTTGGGTCCATGGCTTCGTGGGGTCTGCGCCACACTCGAACTCTACCCTCAGCTCGTAACAACTGAAATCGGGACTCATCTGACCACGCCACGATTTTCCATTGGTCTAGGGACCAGTCGATATGCTCACGAGTCCAGGAGAGTCGCTGCAGGCGATGTCGTGCTGTCAGTAAAGGCACTCGAGTCGGTCTTCTGCTGTCATAGCCCAAAGAAGGCAAATTTCGCCGCACAGTCCTATCGGACACGTCCGTCGTACGTTCCACATTGATTCCTGCAGTTATTTGACGAAGTGTTGCGTGTCTATTAACATTGACCATTCTACACAGACGTCGGCGGTCTCGGTCGTTAAGTGCAGGTGGTCGCCCACTGCGCTGTCCATGATGGGATGGGATGCCTGAAATTTCATACTCTCGGCTCACTCTTGATACTGTGGATCTCGGAATGTTGAATTCACTAACGATATCCGCAATGGAATGACCTATGCGTCCAGCTCCAACTAGCATTCCACTTTCAAAGTCTGTTAATTCTCGTCGTGCCGCCATAAATCACGAAAAACCTGTTCACATGAATAACTTGAACACAAATGAAAGCTCTGTGAAACGAACTGCGCATTTATACTTTTTCGCTGCGATACTACTGCCATCTGTATATTTGCATATTGCTATCCCATGACTTTTGTCACTTCAGTGTATATATATATACATATATATTGACCACCTTGTGTTCGATTAAAAAATTTTTATTGGTGAAAATTGTAATATTCATAACCCTGTAATAAATGTAACATTCAAACGTTGTATAGTCAAAATAATTTTCTTTAAAGCTTGTCTCAGTGTAAAAAATGTATCTTCATTTTGCTCTTAAGTCCAATTAAAAAAAGTCACATATTGCATTTGAAATAAAAAGTGAAAAATAATTAAGTATTTGAATCTTAAGGTATCAGAACACGTTAAAAAGTAGAGTTTGAGAAAAAAATTGGAATTTTTCTAATTTCATAATTTTGTTTAATAATGTTTGTTGATTAGATCTTTTTTTGAGCTATCCAAAACAGGTTTGCTTTTGTCTCTAGATTAGTTAGAAGTCAAGATATTAATAATTACTTAATGATCAGTAAATAGGAAGTGGACATTTAAATAACCGGAAATACCAATTTAAACGGCCAAAAACATGTCGAAAATTCGTATAAGCCCAAATTTAGTTTTAAATATAAAAAAATCTTTTGCACAAAAAACACAAAAGGCCAATGAGAGTTTTAACGCTCTTTTGTGAAAATTTGTACCAATATATGTCTTTGTTGAGCTCTGAATCCTCAGATAAGGGATATTTATGTCTGTAATACATTTTAATGAAAATTTTATAGGATTACTGAATATCTTGTTGGAGTATATTCTAGTGGAGCATTACAGCAGTTAAAGCATTTGCTGAGCGAAGGAAAGATGGAATAAAGGAATCTAGGCGCCATTCTCTTCAAAATGGAAAAATTGGTAGAAAAAAAATTAAAAAATTAAAGGAAAAAGGAAAAAAAAATTAAAGGAAAATTATTAAAAGATGAGGAGGAAGAACGTATAACTTGTAAATGCGATAAATTTTAAGAATGTAATTAAATAATTTATTTTTAAAACAAGCTGCTGTATACTTTAAATGCATTTTTTTCAAAACTAATTTTTACTCATTTATTGCTCACTTCGAATCAAATAACTTGAAATATAATTATCACATTACTATAAAATTTGATAGACATTGTCTTTATACTATTTTTTAGGAAATGAACTAAAAGAATTTAAATCGAGTGTATAGTTTTAAATTTACAGTTTATTGTTTGAATAGTAATGTCATGAATTTACAAGAAATTTCACGATAAATATTTGACCTGCTGTAAAATTTTTATTCATTATTGGAACCATACGATTTTTGTTCATTCCCCAGCGAAAATTATATAGTTTATTTTAGTATAAGTTTTGTTAGGATGAGAGTAATAGTTTTTGGTGTAACCAGTTTTGTTTTAAGAACTTGCTAAAATTTATGCTATTAAAAGCCAATTTTCAAAAAGTTTTAGTGTTTATTTCAAATATTGACATCCTATTATAAATTTTGAATAGTTTAAAATCCAGAAATATGTTTAAAGTATGTCTACTCTATGTTTTTCTAAAAAAGTGAGCCGAACGTGTTCGGATACCTTAAACCTCGTGACAGTGTAAACATTGAATATTCATTTTGCTGTTAAGTCCAATTTAAAAAAATTAAAGAGTCAAAAATTGCATTTGAAATAAAAGATGGAATTATTAGAACCTTAAGTGTTTTTATTAGAAGCGGTAAATGATTTCAATGAAAAATTGACTCACCTTCCACATTACTTTAATGGATTGCGCACCTGTTGAATGGACTTGTACATCTCTAGGAGAACCTGAAGGAGCTGCAAATGGAGGAAAAAATTCTAAATGTCAATTTTATTCTTAAATTAAATGCAGTTACATTCAGTAGGATTAATTCATGTTCAACTTGAGAGTCTAAGGTTGGCGGCACGTATACGCTGTGTTTTTATTTTTATTATAATTTAGTAATTGTATCTTTGAAGACATATTGTTTTAGAATCTTGATGCATTAAATATTAACTTTCTCATTAATACAGTCGATTCCGGTTAATCAGACCACATCGGGACGCGATCATTTTGGTCCTAATAACCGGCTGGTCCGATTTCACGAACATGTCCTATGTTACAAGACGAGACGTGCTGTACGTAACATATTAAAATGTCATAATGACCTTTATTGTGCGGCACACGCGTATGGCGAACATACAAACAAGAACAACTGTTGCTTATGAACTTTATTCATTGAAAAATAAATTAACAAACAAATTTTTCGAAACGATCTACATGATACTCAGCATGCGAAGCACAGTAAAAAAAAGTTCTTATCAAATTCAAGTCAACGTTTGAAGAACTTACTACCGAGCTGCCCTTCTAAGAAACAAAGTGCTTGATCCCCTCCCACTGGTTCTTTTCCCTTTCGGACTTCCTGCTGTACACAGGCGACTTGTGGCTTCTTTTTTATCTTCCCTGCCACGTTCTTTGGTCCGTTTAAACGGAATTTTGGTTCAAATAAGCGAATAATATTATGCTTATGTACATAGGATATGTTTCGGTTATTTGAGATTCGTTCCAAATAAGCGGCTGATCCGATTATCCGGTGGTCTAATTAACCGGATTCGACTGTATATCGAACAACCTACATTGAAATGGTCAAAGGCACTGGATATTGAACATATTGTAATTAAATCCTTTCTGTGGGTATAAGGTCCAAAATTGCAATAAAGCCTTACGTTGTTTTACTTCACAATAAAATATTTTACAAGCAAAAGAAGAAAAAACATGGGCAAGTAGTACAGGCAGAAACTCAAAAACTAAGCAGACAAAATTCAGCAATGTTGTTCCGAATACAGTTTTTGCAATCAGTATCCCAAAATGGTAAGTACACGCTCTTATAAGAGCCACCGGTTATATTATCTGTATAACGAAGTATAATTTTGAGATTCACAATTGTATCTTTCTTAGAGATTTTGAATCCAAACCAATTCACATTTCTTTTTAGTTTGAAAGTAATTTTGGTAATCGTATAAAATACCACAATTTCTTATTAAAATATTTAATAAAAGCATATACTTTCAGTTATAAACATATACTGGTGGAAACAGATTACCATTCCTTCTTTTCAATTACATTCTGCAGTAGTACACGCAGAAACTCAAAAACTAAGCTGACAAAACTCAACAATGCTGTTCAGAATACAGTTAGAAAGCTCTTTTTGCGATCAGTATCCCAAAATGGTAATTATACGCTCATATAAGAGCTATCGGCTATATAATCTCTATATCGAAGTATAATCCATATAATTTTCAGATTCACAAATATATCTTTCGGAGAGATTTTGAATCCAACCTAACTCTCATTTTTATTCAGCTTGAAAGTAATTCAGGTAATCGTATAAAATATTATAATTTCTTATTAAAATATTTAATAAAGGCATATACTTTCAGTTATAAACATATACTGGTGGAAACAGGTTACATTACTTCTTTTCAATTACATTCTGCTTAGAACACTATGTTCTTAATAGGTTTGAAATATAACAGAAAAGAAAATTAACCTTCAGAGGCTCTACCATTAAGTCTACAGGCTATTTAGAACATATAGGACAGGGCGGCTATTTTGTGTATTTATACCTTTTTTAAAATTCTGATTCTAGATGTTTATTTTTTTGAGATTATTTTTGAATTAATATTCGAAAAAACTGAGCTGTTCTTATAATTTTGCAACTCACTATTATACCTTCACTGAGGACTTTGAATAGAACCTCACATTTGTGTTTCTTTTGGAAGGAATTCAGGTAATCATATGATTTGATCATGACGACTACAATTTGTTAAAAAGCATTTAATAGGCTTTTATTTAAAGACTTATATTGACTAGAAACTGGATAATATTTCTTCTATTTCTTTTTCTCGATTGCATTCTGCTTAGACCATTATGTCATTAATAGGCTTGAAATCAACAGAAAAGGAAATTTACCCTCCGAGCTCTACCATTAAGCTACAGGCTATGTTGTATGTATAGGACAACTATTTTGTGTATTTATATCTTTTTTTCTGATTAAAGTAAATTATTTTTTAGCGTTTTTTTGACTTAATATTTCAAAAACTCAATAGTTCTTGAAATCACGAGATTCATTATTGTATTTTCTATAGGTATTTTGAATCGAAACTGGTTTACAATTGTGTTTCGATTGGAAGTAATTTAAGTAATCGTATAACAGACTCATGTTTGCTGTTAATAATATTCTTTCTTTTGCTTCTTTTCAATTAATTTCTGCTTAGACCATTATGCCATTAGAAGGCTAGAAATTTAACAGAAAAGAAAAATCAATCTCAGAACCTCTACAATTATCAGAAGTTCTTCTTTACTTATTTATTTAAAATGTTAAATTTAATGATTCATGTCTCTCTATATATTCTCTCAGAGTCAATCTAAAATCTTATAATCTCTCTCTTTCTATATATATATATGAAATAAGAAGAAATACAGTAAATATTTCGATAAATTTATCACTAAAAAATTGCAAGAGGAAAAGACATATAACTCTATAAAGCTGTCATATAAAAGTGCGCCCTTGGGTAAAAGTTTGGCAGTTTTTTTTCAAAAAGTCATACAGAATTTAGTTATCTTTCACAAGAGACGCCATCGTAGATTTAGTCTGCCTTTACTACAAATTTTTTTACTTTTCTGTCCTCAAATCGCATTTTATACCAATAGAAATTTCATTTCATTCCAGTACCTTCTTCCTCTGTAGTGACGTTAATAACAGCACTCGGTCGGCTCTGTCCTAAAGCGTTTTCTGCAATCACTCTCACAAAATATAAAGTCACTGGAGTCAGAGCTCGCAGCGTGGCGCTATTTTCAGCTCCAGACACAATCAGCTGTGATGTTTGTCCATTCCAGTGCGAATCTGAAAAGAAATTAAAACATATGTAAGGAAAAATTAATGTAACTCTATTAATAATTAAGATGAATGTGTGTATGTGCTTATTTGTATGTGTAGTGTGATACAGGTCAAACCATCTGCTCTAAAGCTAATGACCTTCACTTGTATTTTCTTTAGAGAGTGAGAAAGTTAATCTTGGTGTTAAGTTTTTAAAATTTTAATTAATTAAAAATTAAGTGAATTTAAGCGAATTAACTTCCAAAAATATTAAAGCATAAAAATAATTTTAGCTTCATCTTAAAACTCAATTTCTCTTCAACGATAATTTTTCTTAGTCATATTATATACTTATATTTTAATTAATTTTTGAAAATATTGTGTTTATTTTAATAGTTTACGGTTGAAAAGAAACTGTGGTTATTTTGAATATTATTACTATTATTTTATTCTGGCCATTACTTTTTCATATCCGAAGTACAGGGTGGCCCAGAAGTCACTTTACATTTTGAAAATTAAATAACTTTTTTTCTATTAATATATTTCTTTTTCTCTTTTCAGAATTAAAAAATATAATCCCTGGAAATTTTTGGCATTGATAAGTTTACAACAGAACAACGAGTGAAGATAATTGAATTTTACTTTGAAAATGGACGGTCAATTGTTGCAACGCAAAGATCGTATATGCGCCATTTTAATGTTCGACATCCCCCTAGTAGGCCTGCAATAAGGAACTTAGTGATGCGTTTTCAACAGCATGGTTCTGTAAGTTTTGAAAATTTTGAAAATTAAATAACTTTTTCTTAAATGACTGTATTGACTCTGTTGACTCTGCTGCAACAATTGACCGTCCATTTTCAAAGTAAAATTCAATTATCTTCACTCGTTGTTCTGTTGTAAACTTATCCATGCCAAAAATTTCCAGGGATTATATTTTTTAATTCTGAAAAGAGAAAAAGAAATATATTAATAGAAAAAAAGTTATTTAATTTTCAAAATGTAAAGTGACTTCTGGGCCACCCTGTATATAATATACAAATAAATATATAGTATAATATACAAATAAATAAATATATAATATACAAATATGATAATTTCTCAAAAAAGTTGTTCATGAGATTTCAACAAATACCCATTTTTCAGACTTTCCTCTGTCTAAAAACACATTTTTCTGAATGCAAATAAGGTAATTCAAAAATTATAATCAATGGGAATCAACTTTCTAAAATATTAGAACACAAATATTATTTTTGTTTCATCTTTAAAACTCAGTAGTTTTTTTAAAGATAATTTTTATTTGCCACATTATACTTTTCTATTTTTAATTAATTTTTGAAAATGTTTTAAGCTGAATTTAATATTTTCAATTATGAAAAGGAACCGAGTTTTATTTTTAAGGTTACAATTTCATCTTAGTCATTACTTTTTATTATGCCAAGTATAATAAGATAGAGTTTTATAATTGTCCAAAAACAAGTTGACCTTGAGGTTTTGATGAAAACCCACTTTTCAGTATTTTCTCTATCCAACCCCTCTCCCCACCCGCCACGCACACACATTTTTCGGGTTGTGTTTACCATTCTGTATACAAATATGGTAATTCAAAAATACTTTGTAAGTTACGAATAAAATTTGCTATATGTCCCCCACTCTAAACTTGTTAATTTATATCAAATGCTAAATGAAATCAATTTAGAGGAAATCTGTCTATCTTGTCTTTCGATTATAAGTCAAAATGACAACTATTCTGCATAACCTATTATTAATAGCATTTCTTTTAAATATCTGCCTATATAGATGTTTATTTTAATCAAATTTAGTATGATTCCTGGAAGTTATTCAGTGTCTTTTCCTCATTATTTCATTTATTTATCGAATTCGAAAATGTCAAATATCAAAATATTCATCAAATTTAAACGTTTCCTATTTATTGGATATTCAGCTTAGTTTGTTATTAATAGCAATTCTTTTAACTGCCTGTCTATATAAAAGTTTATTTTCTATTACATTTAGTATGCTTCTTAAAAGTTTTTTGGCATTTCTTACCCCATTATTTCCTTTTCCTTTTACTGAGTTCAAAATGATCAATTATCAAAATGTTAATCTAATTTGAATGTTCCATTCTTTGGAACAACTTATATAGTCTTATAGAGTAGTCTTATTGGTCGAACATTTCTATAAGAAATCCATCTAAATAACGATTTATTTTTAACCATACTTAAAAGGTTTTTTGGAAGTTATTTTGCATTTTTTATTCTTTATTCAGTTAAAATAAAATTTTCAAATATCAAAATATTTATCAAATTTAAATATTTCACTTTTTTGGATATTCTGTTGCATATTATTTATAGTATTTTTTTTAAAAATCTACCTTTATAAATGTTTATTTTTACTCCATTTAGTATGTTTCCTGGAATTATTTGGCATTTTTTGCTCATTATTTCATCCATTTATGGCATTTAAAAAGATCAAATATCAAAATACTTATCAAGTTTATATGTTCCATCCTTTTGTGAATTCTGTGTACTCTGCTGTTAATAACAATTCTATTAAAAATCTATCTAAATAAAAGATTGTTTTTAATCATATTTAGTATGTTTCTTGGAAGTTATTTGGTACTTTTTGTTCATTATTTCATTTATTTATCGAGTTCAAAAAGGCCAAATATTAAAATGTTTATCGAATTAAAAGGCTCCATTTTTTGGAACAATTTATATAATCTATTATAAAAAGCATTCCTATAAGAATTCTATCGAAATAAAGATGTATTTTTAATAATATTTGGAATGTTTCCTGGCAATTATTTGGCTTTCGTTACTAATTATTTCATTTGTATGCCGAATTTATTTGTAAGTTTACTTTTTCAAAATCTTTTCAATTCGCTTAAATTTCTTAGATATCCTTTAATATAATTCAGAATCAAAGTATGAAACCTATAGCTTGACTATTTAAAGCAGCTTTCAATAAGATATTGATATCTCTGAAAAAATATTAAATCCGCTTGGAAAAAAACAGCACTTTAAAAACTAATAAGGGATGAAATAAAAAAATATATCGTAAACAAAAAGCAACAACACACATTCTTGAGTTTTTCAATGCTTTATTTATCAAGAGTCCTTGGAAAAAAACTTTTATTCAAAATATTATATTGTGCAATATTTTGCGAATAAAAAACGTTTAAATCTCCTTTAACCTTACAAAAATCACTTAAATATATGTTCTTTTTTTTTCTATTAAGAGCATTGATTAAAGGAAAAAAAAACTGAAGATATTAGCTTTTGTATATAAGAAATTTCTTAGTAAGTTCTCAAGAATAAGAAAAAAATAATTCTTTAGGAAAGCTCATTCTTTCGAAAATTTCCTATAGAAAAAGTTTTCTGTTCAATTTCTTTTTTTTTTGTAAAAATTTTAAACAATAACACATGCGCACAAAAAATGGTAATGTTTTTTTATGAAGATTGATATTTTTAATATTGTTGCCATTTAACAGAATTTTTAATAAATGGTTATTATTTTTTTATCGAAAACTAGAGAAAGTATCATAAAAAAAAACTACTGAATTAAATTTTTTTATAAAGGCAAATATACTTTTAAAATTCTAGTACAAGGCGAGACAGTATTGTAATTAATTTAAAAAAACAAAGTGATTATTATACCTGAAAATTTTCGCACACTCTCTAATAAGCTTATTTTGCCAGAAAACGCTTTATATAACATTGGCACGCAAAAGTAACAGAATATTGACTTTTGGTATGAATTTAACATTTTCATGAAATCTGTCGTGTCATTCTAGACTAAGGTATTTGGCAATTAAAATCTGACATGCGTTAAAAGTATTCAAAAATCAAATCTGAGCTTTTGAAATGTTTTTTTCAGCGGATTCCAACAAACCTTCAACCCAAAACTACAATAGCAGTCTACAAAGTTCAATACCAAATTTGATATATTTAAATTATTGCCTTTTGGAGTTATCAAGTTTACATGTTTTTGAAAGTATAGATCAATGGCCAGTCAGCCTTTATAGGATTTAGCTCTGCATTTGACTGTTATATATATTATATATACTACTGATGTTGAATATGTTTACAGAATTTTATTCATATAGCACTGTTCTTTTTGTAATTATCATGTCATATTATATTCGAATATTCCCACAGAAGGACTTCCTCTGAATATATTTTACTCAAAACTTGATGAAAATCTGCAAATTTGGTGAAGAGCAGATGTACTAAATTTGGTCTAGATAACAGAGTTTTTGAATTATGTTTGTCACAGACAGACATTTTTTACCGACTGACAGATATTTTATAAAAAAAGGCATTTTTTCTGGATCCAAGGAAATCTGAAATATGGAGATTTGTAAAAATTTCTAGTTCGAATTTTTTGATGATTATTATTCTTTCTCCCTACTACCTGCACGAGAAAGCATAACTTGACCTTGAGAGCAGAATTTGGAAAAATTTGAACATTCATGTGTTTAAATTTTGTTTATCTTTAAATTCAAGAGCAAATTGAATTACACAAATAAAGATTATCATTTGATTTTACCTGAAAACATTTAATTTAACCAAATTTTGGACTAAATCTATCCAAATAAAATTTTTCTTTCCATTCGGCATAAAAATGGAGTAAAATGGATAAGTAAAATGTGGGAAATAATACTGCCAGTACAATAATGTATTTTGCTCCAATTGTTGACAGGAATTTATTTTTCACTTAATTATTAAAAAAAATTGTGAAAGATACTTTTATGCTTTAAAATATAGGGCCAATATAGTTAATGGATTTGCAAAATTTAAGAGTTTTCTCAGTTCTTCTTTATTTTATGGTCCTCAGTGATTTTAAGATTACGTTAAGATAATACGTTTACTTGGTGTTTTTCAAATTACAAGATCGCTAAACTCCACTTCGCATTCCCTAGTTATTTAATGAATTTTAGATTACGCCAAGATTGACTATACTCCGTTTTAAATAAGATGGCAAGATTTCGCCAAAATAGTTACATTTCTGAGTTAATTTGGTGTTTTCACAGATTACGTCATGATGATGGGTTTACTTGGCAGTGTTTTGATACACAAAACTTGCTGAGCTCCATTATGGATAGGGATTCCAAAAGAATGCCAACATTTCCCTAAGACAGTTGTGTAACGATTAGTGACAGGCGAGACCCAAACTTGCAATATTAGAGTTCGTAGCCACATAACATGACCACAAGACCGTCACTCGGTCTTGATGTTGTTGTCTCGCTTATGAAACTCTCACTACAGTATTCCACCTCTAATTGCATTCCCAAATATACTTGGCGATTTTTACTTTACGCCAAGACAGGCCAGTTACTTCTGCTAGTAATGATTCACAGTTTTTAGCTATATATCCAGGTGCCATCAAATTAAGCAAGTACCAATTTCTCTAGATTTAGAAGCTTATTTTTATGTCCGAATTTAGTTATTATTCAAAAGAGATGTTTCTTATAGAAAAGCCTTTTAATCCAATTAAAAATCCATGTAACAGAATTTCATATGAAAGCTTTTCAGAATCACTAGTACTTAAGACACAATAAAAGACACATTCCTTTGAGACATAAAAGACCAAGTAGATTTAGGCTTCGTATTTTACTAATACTCAAGCTGACACAACGGAACAAATTAATAGAGGAGGATTAGGCCTAATCTGGCTTAATCCGAATTTACTGTCTTCTCCTTGTTGTATTCAAATTGATTGCCTGTTGGCTTAATGCCATCAATAAAGTAAAAAAGAGACCAAGTAGTTAGTTATTTGCAAAATCTTCCATCCCGGTTTCTTAAGTCTGAAAGTATTCAGTTGCGTAATTTCACATAAAAAAATGAGCTATATGAGCAATACGGGATGTATTAGTTTACATTCTTTCTAATGAGTTGCCGAGTTAGAGACAAAGCTAACTATCATAGAGAATTATATTTTGTTGTTAATTAACTATTAGAAGTTATATAAGATCCTTTTAGAGTTGTTTATCCATGTTTAGTCCTTTTTATACCCCCTTTCAAGCAATACCAGTTCTATTTTGTGACGGATCTAGTAAATTTGAGCAGTGATTTTCAAACGAGGGTGACATCTCAGTCTTCAACTCCATTTTTAAATTTCTCAGTTAAGCAACAACAAAAGTTAATTAAGGTAAAGACGTAGGATTTAACGTGTACCAGACTCTTCTGCATGATAGTTCATCAATGGTTGGTGACTGATGATTTTCATGGTGATAGTTCCTCAATGGCTGGTGATTGATTATTTTCCTGGTGATAACTCATCAATGGAAAGTGATTGATGAGTTTTCTGGTGATAGTTCATCAATAGCTGGTGATTTGAAGCAGCCTTAGTATTCAAAATGAAACCTTATCACCAAAAGACAATGCACAAGTGTTTCTTTCGAAGATTTTGAAAGATATATGATTTTCTATATCAGATTAAAAGTATGATATTTATATTTTTATGATTTAACAAAAATGCTAAGCAAGTTTTTACACAATTTTCATTCAGTTGATGGGTTTAATTTTTGTAGAAGTAGAATTTTTAATCAATTTTTCACTCTTTTTCAGATATACTGGAATTCGAAATTTTGCACAGTTGCTTGCTTCCAATGACAATAAAATGCTGAAATTTTTTGTTGTTACCAGAAATTTATAAATTAATTTTAATTCCATTTGAAAGCCATTAGATGAAAGAATTTATTACATTCATAATATTTCTAATAATAATGATGACATACGGCTGAATGTTTTATTGAAGTCTTAAATTAATCTTCAGCTTAAAAAAATCTAAAAGTAACACCAGTATCAAGAATTTTCTTTATCTATGGCAATAATATTCTCAAACATAAATTTGGAGGGAAAAAGTTTCTCTTTTGTTAAACACATTAAGAGGGCCGCGGTAACATGGTAGGTAGAGCGTCAGTCTCATAACCGAAAGGTCGCGGGTTCTGCCCTCATCTTCTCCAAAGATCGCCGTGTAGGCTGATGGCAGTTGGGGCACGTTAAATAGGTCGTGACTGCAAAGTCCTCCAAGTTCCCATAACAAACGATACCTCTAAAGGTACTGAATCAGGGATGAGCCAGTTTCTGATTTGGATCTAAATTCTGACTTGCTCATGGATGAATGAGTGTATGAATGAATTCGTCCGCCCCTAAAAAGGGTTGTGTCGTGTGTGCTCGAGCAAAGCCGTCTTTTCACCTGAACGGTGCTTGTTAACAACGAAAGGCGCACACCTCTGCCTTAATCGAAAGAGCTCTGCTAATTCGACTTGGTATGACCAAGTGACATGAGACAACAACAGGATTATTTCAAAGCTCTGAGCAAATGAGCCACTATTATCAGAACTCATTATTTTAAATTAAATAATATAACAATAAACTGTATATTGATTGATATATAAATGATAAATGAATTTATAATAAAATTATTATTACTTATGATGTGTGAATATGGTGTTGTTTTGGCTTGTTTTTGATGCCACAAAAATACACTGGTAGAAAATTGACTATTTATCACTTTTGTGGCATTAGTTTTTCTATTTTGGAATTACAGGAAAATAATAAACAAGGTTATCCATTTCAGCGACTGACTGTGAAAAAAAGTTAGTACTTATTCCGAATGTTCATCATGTACCCGATTCTCCTGTCTGCTCAATAAGGGGTTAGGTCTTAAGAAGTTATCGCTGGAAGAAGTACCAAAAAGAAATGAAATATATATGTAATTTTTTAAAAATTTTAATTTTATGGGAGAAAAAAATGTCTTAGAGTTCAACCGATTTGGGGATAAAAAAACCCATAGGGTTTTTCTAAGTATTAACTTGCGCGTTATCTGATAGTTACGTGATTGCTTCATACTAGTTCAAGGTATCCGACTACGTTAAAAATACCGGTTTTCGACCACATTTTCAAATATTTTTTTATTGTTATTTCTTGTGGTTAAGACTTTCCTCTTTCCAAAACAGTTTATCTTTTCTAAGAAAACGAAGGTCTGACTTATCAACTAGGATCACAGATTTTTCTACTAAAATTTATATTCTTCAGTTAATAACTCAATATTTGTAACTTCAATTTTCATAAAAATTCTCCACCGTTAACATGATATCTCAAAAACTAACAGAGGTATTTACATAAAAATATCATTGTGCGTTTTAAATAATGAGGGCAATGAAATAAACCATGAGTTTTATTGTTGGTGAAATACTTTTTCAAATATAGATGTTTTAAGGAAAATTAACTAGTGAATTTATGGAAAAAATGCATATATATGTATATTTTTTCCCATAACTTCTTTGCATCTCAACATTTTTCTTAGATTTTCGTTCATTTCATTCATCACTATATTCTATAACTTGTGAACAAAGAAAAATAGGATTGCTGCACACTTTTGTGTAGAGTGTTTGGTTAAGTTTCATTAAAATTGAG
>JAPMOQ010045643.1:1716292-1735921 GCA_026543055.1 Argiope trifasciata | reverse complement strand
CTTATATTACTTAAAAATAATATTGTTCTTGTATGATAATGTTAAATTTGCGATATCCGATTTCTATTTTTTCCCCTCGATTGATGCTTTCTTTATGTCTATTAGTTATAGTTATTTAATGTTTTCTTTTACCTTATGGGTTTTAGCAAGAAAAACAGATTAAATATAATGCAGCACAGCAGGAATTCTCTAGCCAATGGTTGAGTATTGAAATTTCATAGATAAGGAAATATATTCGAGAATGTTGACGTGTGTTACTCGCACGTCAAATTTTGAATCGTTTTTTTTTGTGTGTAATCGGAATCAAATTTTTAACTTTTTCCAAAAAGTGACATCTTGAAATGTTTTCCCCTGCTCTTGATTGAATTCTTGTTTTTTTTCCCTTGTATGGAAAGGAGTATATGTATTTTTTATGTATTTATGTTTATAAAATTCTTGCAAAATAGGCAAAGAAATTCTTGTTTTAAATTTCCACTGTGGATTTGCGAAAAAGCCCCCTCCTTTACAAAAAAATTCAATTTTCGGATGCAGTGCAAATAAGAAATTTAAACTCTTGTTATTCTTTTAACTTGGATGTTGTATGTCTTTGCATATACCTATGGAAATATTTTTGAAAATCTTAGACCAAAAACCTTTTTATCCTTTTTTCTAACTCAAATACTTGTTATTTCAATGGTAAATGTAAATAAAAGGACAACCGATGGGAAGAAACGGATTTAAACTGGCGACAGTGATTTTCCGAAACATTCTCGCATGCTCTGTAATAATGCCAATGTCATCAAGTTATTGAATTTATGATAAGATTTTAAGATAATGTCATGATTGTTAAGATACTTGATTTACCTTACGAATTTCAGATTGTAAGATTGCGAAGATCATTTATATATCAGGTACAGAGATTTAGTCTCGAAAGCTAAATTAAAGTAGATAGCTAACATCAAAAATTTATGTTGATAGATAATAACTTAAATGTAAATGAATCTACCTTTGTCTTCCAGTTTGGCGGGAAGATTTTTTTCTGTTGCAGAGGAACAAAGCGGATATATTGAGACACAGATATAAGTTTGATGCTTTCAGCAATGTAAGTTAACGGAAGTTTCAATTCACGTCTAACAACAGAGACATTATTTGATGCTGGAATAGAGTTTAGAGTTTGACGGATGAAGTTGTACACCATTTTGAAATCTTTTTTGCTCTAGCGATGTTTTTATTTGCTTTAGAAGATGAATCCATCAATATTTTTCTGTGTGAGGCAAGTTTAAAACCAGTTAAGTACAAAAGCTTCGCCAACTTTCTTCTCTTTCTGACTGGAGGGGAAGGTTTTGGCAGGTTGGTTACTGGATGATATATTTTTGAGTCGGAAGGTTTGCAAATAGGATCAACAGAGCTATCCGGATTTGCTTGAGAGGGTAGGAATTCTTTTTTCAACTGCCGATACCAAGTTTAACAGTCTGGGTTTTTGGGAGTTTCCTGGATTCTAGATCAGAAATATTCCATTTTTTTGAAATGATTATATTTTACCTAATTCTAGATTAAGCAATTCCAGAAAGTTGAAATATGTCCTTTGTATTTTTGTTGTTGCTTATCCTGCTTGGATTGAACACCAATTCAAACCAAGTCCAAGAGATTGGGGAGATATAAGCGCAATAACTTCTGTGGGAAAATAAAGATCCCTGAACAACCGAGTGCAGAAGCCTGATTTCTCACTTGAAGATGACTCTCACAGAGTCATTTACATACCCCCTTTTTACAGGGGAAGGGACTCTTTCACAATCTCACATATAGAGCATAGGGGCAAGAGTGACCATGCTCGAACCCGAGACACTCAAATCACGAGAATGTGTGCTATATATAGGCCAGGATTCCGGCATTAAAGTTCCTTTTCTTAACTCTGTCAACACTTTCATGTCCAATTTTTGAGAAAGTGGGAAGGGAATTGCTCTATATCTCTTTTCGAATGTCTGAAATGTTTAACTGTTTAAAAAGTGGAGAAAGTATTGTATAGACTAACAGAGAGACGCATATATCCTGTTTGGTAATTTAGAGGAACTAAAAGTTAATAGATGTTTCCAGTAAACACGAAATCCCCAGAAGCTCGAGTTTTTTCTGGGTTACTATACTTCCTCTATACTACCTATGCGAGAAAAAAAATCGATAATTGAATGTAATATTGCCACATAAAGAAAGGTTACCATGATCTCAGTGGCCGAATGGCCAAAGCACGCTGTCCAAATCCAGAGTTAGCGGGTTCAACGCTCGCCATGGCTGTTATATCCAAAGTATGGATTTTTAGTTTGTTTCCTTATGTTTTCTTAGTTATTGTTTCCATATGTTCTCTAACATTATAGGCCTTTCTTTATTATGTAAATTAGTTGTTTCTCGAATATTCTGTTCGTGTATAAAAGTTGATACCTACTAGTCATGCGCAACTTCTCGACCTTGTAAAGTTGCAAGTCGCTATTTCCCTTCAATGAACTTGTTTGTTATTTTAAAGCTGATGGTGCGTTTATTTAAATCTTCGTGGCAATTTAAAGAAAATGTAGATATTAATATTAAGCGAAAATTTTGAAAAAACGTAATAATTTTACTAAATGTTAAATGAAAATTTAAATGTGTTGAGACGTTAGAGGAAATCCATTGACGGTTTACTTACCAGATACGGTTTGGTACTGAACAATGCTGCCAGTTATATGGCTATTGCCATTATGAGCCACTTCCCAAAAGAGACTCACTGATCTGCTGGTTGTATTCAGGACGGTAAGATTCGATGGTGCATCTGGAAGACCTGGAAAAAAGGAATTAATTAATTTAACTAGACTTTTCATCAATGTTTTTCAAATCAAAGAATTAAATGCCAAAAAATGCCATTAATAATCAAGAATGAGTTGGAATGGTCTCCACATAATTTATCGCATTCTCTCTAATAAACTTGTCTTGCCAGAATACACCATACATTCCTTTGGTGTAAAATAGTTACGAAAAATTTTTGAATTTAATTTTTGTTTTCAATATAACAATTTTGCGGAATCTATCGTGCCATCATTTGCGACTTTTTAGGCGATTAATTCCCAGGATGCTGCTAAAATATCCAAAAGTCGAGTTTGTATTTTAGATGCATTCTTCCCAACTGACTGAAACAAATGTTTTAATTATTTGTTTCAGTCAGTTGGGAATACAATTGCAATCTCCAAATCCGATACCAAATTTGATATAATTAAATTATTGCATTTCTGAATAATGGCGTTTACATGTTTTTGAAATTATACATGATCAGATGGTCAACGCCTTTTGAGCTTGGTTCAAACGCTTATTGGCCAACGCCTTGGCTCAAAATTAGATAGGTGTCCACACTGTAGACTTTAAATATGTATATTGAGTTTCATCTATTTGGTCTTTTAGTTTTGTTGTTACTATATTCGAACAGTCGGACATACAGATTTTCTCCAAATGGAATTTATACAAAATTTGATAGAAATATACATATTAGGGGTGTAAAGACAATATTCCAAATTTAATCTATACAACTTAAGCTTTTCGAATTATCTTCTCCCAGATGGACAGACAACAGACATTTTTCGAACACAGCTTGGTCTAAAATATGCAAATTCGTCAAAATCTATAATTTGTATCGTTTGACCATTACTACACTTTTTCCATACTAAATACGCGGGAAAGTAAAAATTAAGAATTACTGCGCATACATGTTAAAAAAATATTATAATTAAATATTAAATAATAAATAAAAAATAAATTACCAAATTGAAGTAGAAATGAAAATTCGATTTTAAATTCAATGTGTAATAATGCCATTTTTTAATCTTATTTTTTATATTGTTAAAGTTAGCAGCTACATGGTTTAAAGGAAAAATGAAGCAAGTTGAATTCTACCATAAAAATAATTTTTACATTTGAGAATAAAATCAGTGCTAAATATTGTAAGAATATTATATTAAAAAATTGTATCTGGAGACAAATGTTTGATTGGGAATTTGAGTTGGTTAAAAATGCAATTTTTAAATTCTAAGATAGCGTAAAAATTATTCTTGTGAAAAAATATTATAAATAGATATTGCCAAAAATACCAAAAAATTATTTAATACTTAAAAATTAATTTTTCCTCTTTAAAAACGGGTAACACTTATTTCCTTATTTTGAATAGGTTCACCAAATTTTTTTAAAAAATTCAGCAAAAAAATTAATGTATTAGGTTGTTCGGAAAGTAATTTCGTTTTTTCCCGACAGAGGATTTAATTGTATTTTTCGCACCCAATTTCATACTTAAACCGCAAAATCATTTTATGTTTTAAGAGCTGATATAGCAAGGCTTGAGTGTGAAAAAGTGCAGCTGATTCTTCGCAGTAGTTTTTGGATGGTGCCCTTTTAAATATGGAGGGCAATAAACAGCATTTTCGTCATTTTTTTCTTTTTTGCTATAAAAGGTAAAAATGCTGTTCAAGCCAGAAATAAATTAGCCAATATGTGTGGAGAAGATGTGTTAACAGTACATCAGTACCAGAACTGATTTGCAAAATTTTTCCTTCAAATGAGGAGGCCAAACCACCTCGATCAGTTTTTTTTACAGCAAAGACCAAAACTTTTATGAGCGTGTAATCATGTTACTACCAAAAGGTATTAGACCAGAATGGCAAAAGGTATTAGACCAGAATGGCAATTTTATAATTTAATAAATAATTTATTCATTAAACGAAAATTTCTTTTCATTTTGACACAAAAATACGAAATGACTTTCCGAACGACCCAATATATTAAAGAATTATTTTCTTATATTTAGTTATGATCCAGTATCTTTAATCAAGTTTTGAAGGAATTCTAACTTTTTAAATAATCAATATCTACTAATAATGCATCAATAAATTTATATAAAAATATATTTAGTAATTTAATTTATATTTATTTATTTATTTAATTAACTAAGAAAATAAAGTGTATTAAAGATAAATTATTTCCATACGCTTATTTATAATCAAGTTTTTTTTAAATCAAGAATTAAGGAGAATTCTAATACTTTAAATATCCGATATCTGCTATTAATGCATCAATACATTCGCTCAAATATTATTAGTTTCAAAAAAGTTAATGTGTATTAAAGAATTATTTTTATATGTTTAACTATAACAAAGTATTAAAGAAAATTCAATAATTTTAAATATCCGATATATGCTATTAAAGCACTAATATATTTACTTAAAAATTGATCATTTATTAAAAAAAATAATGCGTATTAAAGCTAAAGAGATATTTTTATATGTTTAGTATAATTATTATAGTATTAAAGAAATTTCTAATATTTTAAATATCATATTTGCCTTTTATTAAGAAAAGAATTACTTTCGTATGTTTAACTATATCAATTATTTTTAATTAAATATTAAAATTTTTATTCTTGAATTATGTAGTATCTGTTATTAATTCATCGATAGATTTTCATAAAAATTTATTTATTGATAAAAATAATGTGCTTTAAAAAAGAATTTTTTTATGTGTTTAATTATATCAATTATTTTTAATCAAATATTAAAATTTTTATTCTTGAAATATATAGTATCTGTTATTAATGCATCAATTGATTCGCACAAAAATTAATTTTTTTCAAAAAAAATAATGTGCATTAAAGACATAATTATTTTTATATGTATAATTACAATGAAGTAATTTCAATCTAGTATTAAATTCTAATATTTAGATATGCGATGTCTCCAATTAATGCATACAATAATACACATTAATTTTTAATACACAATTTTTAAAGGCACAAAATTATGTCCATATGTTTAGTTATAATCAAGTAATTTTTTAAAAATTTAAAGTATGCAGTAACTGCTGTTACAATATGTTCTTAAATTTAAACAATTTTTTTTTATGTAAAAAATTAATTCTTACTATAGAAAAAGAATATTTTCTATGTTTAGTTATAAACAAGTATTAAAAATATTTTTAAAATGAATTATCTGCTATTAATGCATCAGTAGATTTGCATAAATATTTAGTTATTAATTTCAAAAAACATAATCTGTTTTAAAGGTAAAGAATTATTTTCATATAATTATATTTATCCATTAATATACAACAGTCATAATCAAGTATTAAAGAAAATTCAAATATTTTAAATAGTCAGTGTCTGCTATTAATGCATCAATAGATTTGCATACAAAATTTATTTATTTTCAATAACTGGTATGTATCACCAATTTGTGGAAAAATATATCCGAGTGGTAATGAAATCACTTGCATATTTTCCTCTGCATTATTGCACTCTCCATTTCTTTAAAAGCCTCAACTTTCCCCCACATTGTATATCCTAATTAACAAAGGATGTTGCCCTCCATTTAAATTCAATTACTTCCCCTATCACAACCGCATCCAGATGACGGAACGAAACAAAAGTGAAACCACAACCGCATTAAAACAACTAGAAAACAGCGATCCGCATTAGCTGGCTTGCTGTGCAACATACATCCCCTAATTCCATCAAAATTCCAGGATGCAGGAACAGAAAGAATCGCATTTATTTGATGCAGATACCAGATTCAATAATCACATTTAACGAGATACGACTCTGGTTTGGAATTTGCATAACTTAGTCCGGTGCATCCTGAAATATTTTAATTAATTGAAAAGTAGTTTATTATTGAAATTTTCCAGAGCCAAGCCAGAAGTAGCGAGACGCGTAAGACATGAGATCAATTTAGGGGGAGGATTTTGCAATGGTTCCGAGTGTAATAATAGAAAGTAATGCTGAGTTGTAACGGATACTGATTGTCAACCCGTTAATTAAATATTTGTTGGAATCTATATCTCAAAATCAGAAAGTATGCCTACTGTTTTAATTAAATGATTGTTTACGAGAGGTATGATTCTATACATATTGAGAAGTAGAGGGTTAGAAAATGAGACATACTTAGGTACCATCAATCGTGCAAAGGAATGATAAATGGGCAAAATGCAATTATTTGTTTAGCCTTCTTGGAATTTCTGGCGTCTAATTAAAATTTTCGCTCGTTACCGAAATTGATGCAAATTCGCTTCTGAATTTCCCTTTTGGAACATTCATATTTTGAATACGGCTTTCCCTTTTTATTTTTCAGATTTTATACTTTTTAGTGAAATGTAAGTCATCCATTTATTATTACCATTACTAAAAGGGATAAATTGGGATTTTTAGTAGTAAAATCTGTCATATTTCAAATGTTATTGTTAATAAGTATGAAACGTATATTATACATTTTTAAAAGGGAATTCCTACAATTACAAGTGAATTAAAGAGTTAACCTAAGTCAACAAATAAAAATATTTTAATTACTTTTTATTAAATAATTACAATTAATGTAAATATGAATGTACATATCAAGGAATCACAATATTAAGAGGCAAAAGAATTTTTTTCTAGCGATCTACACGCTTCGCCACTGACGGCATTTATTTCTAAGTGTATATTCTGTTAAATATCTTATGTGAGGCAATTTTTTTTCTCCTATATATAACTAAAATTAATTATGTTACTAAAAATAATTTTTAATTTATCCAAAAATTATTGATGCTCGCAAAAACTGCACTAGCATTCTTCACTTTTATGTGAAAAATTCTGAAATCCTTGTATTTTACCGTTTGAGCTACTACCTGTTAATTTCAATTTTCATTACAAACTACTAAAACTCTACTAAAGTAATTAAAATTAACTAATGAATTAATATTTGAAAAAAAACTGTATTAACATCAAGTATCATCCACCACAAGTTAAAAAATATATATTTGAGCTTGAGTGGATGAATAAAAAGTATTTTACTAACGGTTGAAAATTTGCACAAGTTATATAAATAAATATATGTAGGGGGAATGTGAATCAGTGAATGAAAAAAAAAAAAAAATCCGAAGAAAAAGATTATGAAGAACAGTTTTTTTCCATTAAAATTTTAAGAGACGAAATTTCTTGGTGATTACAATTGAGCTTGCTCCAAAGGTATGCTTTTTGAGTTGAACACAGCAAACAATACACGAAAATATATTGAATGCCATTTTCTTGGTTACAGGAGAAACAGTTAGGATTATTATATAGTTCAATTTATTCAGTAAATCTGGAGTAATTCAAAAATTACTTAAAGATACGGGATTCAATTTCAGTTCGTCAATATAAAATTTAGGTCAGAAGGAAGGAGGGAAGGATTAGTAAGAGCTTGAATTCTACATTAAATTGGTTTCACTACACAATGAAATTGAACAGACTATATTAATCTTTTCTTCCAGAATGGGGATTCTCACTCACCATTAAAGACTATGTATCATTTCAAAATTTAACTTGTTAATTTTTTAAATTTTAACACATCTTGACGAAAGTATGCTAGGTAAAGCTGATCAAATCGTAGTTCTACGACTCCCACCTTTAATGTGTTAATTGTTAAAAGTATTTACAAAATGGTAAGAAAACGTGGGAAAGAATTTGGAAAAATGAAAATTGAAACAATTTTGATTATATGAATAAATATGATTATTTTTTAGAACAATGCCTTAAGTGAATATATTTGCATAGCATTACTTTTCCGACTGCAAAAATTAAAACAAGAGCGTAGTTTTAACACTTTTAATTCTACGAAAATAAACCGCACATGCCGATTGATACAGCGTTAATATTTCTTTGATGCCTTCTCTGATTTTATGTTGAAAACAGAAAAAGTCAATGACGATTATTGCGCCGTTTATTATTTTTACTTTCTCATATATGAAATATACAAATAGAAAATTTTGTAATCGTCAAACATTTAAAACTCGAGATTTTGACGGATGCCCAATTTTCAGACCTCTATGAGTGACAAAATATTTTGTTTTGGAATTATATGTCTGCGTTTGTGCATGATAATTCAAATAAGTATTAAGTGAAGTAGAGGAAATTTGGTAATTGGATTTATCACAAAAATTTTGGTTTATATTGAATTTTGAAAAAAATCCATTCAGAGAACTTTGTCTTTCTGAGAACCAGTGTATATAACTATAAATGATAAAGGTTAGGCAGATATACATAGTTATAAAGTTTTAAGATATGAATAGCAGATCCTATCAAATTTGGAACCAAATCCGTCTGTTGGCCAGTACTTTCTCATCTAAGAATGAGTGAATTCAAAAACGCATTAATGTGAATAAATTAAATTTAGTATGTAAACTTGTGAAAAGAATTAGAGTTCTCAGTTGAGTTTTGGTTTTAATCATTGAGTAAAAAAAAAGTAAAAAATGCATATTCAATTTTCCAGTATTTTGTCCGCGATTAACTACTAAAGGTTACATGCTTGAGTGAATATAAGCATTAGATTCCTGCCTAAGATTGATCTATAGTAATTATTGTTCATCAGTTTAATTTACTAAATATATAAATGAATAATTGGTATTGAGATAAATCGCCAACAAATGCAAATCTTCGCTAAATTATAATGAAGTTTGGCTTAATTTGAAAGTCGCTGATTAAATTCAAGAATGCAGCCGTCATGGCGAAATCTTGGCATCTTATTAGTAATTTAACTTGGTGATCTTGGCGTGATTTGAAAAAAAATCGCCAGATCAATCCACTATTTTGAGATTTTGGTGTAATTTGAAATATTGTCAGATAAATCCACTACTTGAGAGATTTTGGCGAAATCATTAAATTGCTAGTAAACCTGGGATTGCAAATACATATAATTACCCTCAAATTTTATTATAAACAGAAGGATGTATAAATATTTAATTTGAAGATAATAAGATATCTGGTTAGACTTATAATAAAAAACTAGAATTATCTTTATAAAAATACTAAAATACTTCTATTGATATTATAATACTTATAAAACATTATCATGAATGATATTTTTTGAAAAAATATTTTTAAATCAATTAGTTCTTGGAAAAATAATAAAAGAACATGGAATTTGCAATTTAATAAAATTTTATACTACTTTACCCATTAATAATTCATTAGTTCCACAAAGTGTGAAGTATAATGATGCATTTTAAAATGAAAATTCCTCTTTTAATGTTTTTTAATGATATTAGCTCCGAAAACGAAAAAAAGAATATTAATTTAAAATTCCGTGAATTTATTAAAAGAAATTATGAAGTTGGAATTTATTTTTCTTAGCACGTTTGTTCTCAGAAAGTTTTATTACCTGGGGACTTATTCTTAAAATTTTATTTAAAAATGTGTGAAAAAACTAACATAATAATTGAAGTAATAATAAGATTAAAATATCTGCAATAAATTGTATAAATTAAATATTTCCGTTTCTACAATTTTAGTTATGACTCGACATTTGAAACTTTTTCATGTACTCAAAACAATAACAGCTTTATTTTAATGCGGAAAGAATAATTTTAAAATGCATAATTTCAGAAGAAATGAACCAAATCATATTACCCACTTTTCTTAATTTAAATATCCATTTCTTTTCTCGCTTATATTTTAATTTTTTCATAGAATTTAAAGATTAAATTTGACAGATTTTCTAAATTAGATAAATTTTCTATTCTGATGATGTTTCGGTAAAAATTTATAAAACCTCCTTATTCGAGAGAAAGACGATTTCTAAAAAGGTACCAAAAGTAAGAATTGCAAAAGAAAAAATATTTTATATTCGTGCTCACATTAAAAATAACAATAGCAATGGCGTCTTATTAGCAATACAAAACTTTTAATTGTAATATAAAACATTTTTTATAAAATAGTTGTAGTTCATGTACTCAACAACTGAAAAAAGTAGTGAACGAAACCGTTAGTTAGGGTTAATACCGCGTTAATGTTGTTATAACATTGTTTTTTTGGGTTACCTCATTGACGACTAATTTGGGGTCATACTAAACTACACTTCAACCCAATTTTATAGTTTCAGATTTACTAAATACATATCGTTACAGAAAAATCAAGTTTTACAAACCTTGTACAAGAAATTGAATAACAGATTCGTCCATTCCAATTTCACTAACTGCAGTACAGGTATACTTTCCAGTATCATTTCGTGCTGCATTCAGAATCTGTAGCTCCGATGTCGTCTGATGCTTTTTAGATATGTTTCGTATAAAATATCTAGAAAAAAAAGGAAAAAAAAAAGAAAATTAATGACATAAATAGAAAGAAGTGGGCTTGAAGATTTTTTACTTTTTAATGAATCGACTTGAATTATTTTCAGCATCAAATAAAATCAATAAATTATTAGCAAAATTGCTTATCATTTAATAATTTTGAAACTTGCCCCTAGTTAAAATTTTGATTTAAATTGTAGCTATCAAGTTAGCTGGAATTAATTATTTGCATGATTACTTATACTTGTTGTAAAACATCTTCATGAACCAAAATGCAAAAACATAATCTGCTATGGATAAGATTAGATAATACATTTTTAATCTCGAAACATCTTAATTTATGTGTTTAAACATCTGTATTTATCTTAATTACAGCATCATGTGCTTAAATACGAATTAATGCAAGCTTATTTTATGCTAGCTAGTATTCTATTATTGAAGAGACATTAATATGAACGAATATTACTTAATGAGCTAATTATTAATAAACTTAACGAATCTTATTTAATGAACCAATTATTAATAAACTTAACGAACCTTTTTTACTGATTTGTGTCATTAATAATGATAAATACATGTATAATTGACAGTAGGTTAATGTAATTAACAGCAAATTTTCACCTTTTTAATGCTACGTGCCATTTTTACTTTTGAAATTGATTATGTTAAATTCTTCGTAATTCTTATTTTTCCTTTAGTTATTGTAATGTCCCCATTTAAAGCAACATTAGAACTATTTTGGGATGGACCTCGTACTTTTGAGCAATAATCAAATGCCAGCTTACACGATGGCTCTTCAGTGGAATTGGATCTTGAACCTGAAAACCACCGGTTCAGAAGCAAGACCTTACTACCAGACCACCGTGGCCGTTCGGTAATTCTTAAAAGGTGATTATAAATACTGGTTTTTATAAGTTAAAGAATATATCTGAAGTTTGATATTCGATGTCACCAAAGGCTTCTAGAGTTTACTGATCTGCGTTTATATAAGTATGTTTTAGATGATGTGATTAAAATGAACATCGGAGATTTAAAATTTGGTTATATTTATTAACTTTGACTTACCTTAATTAGTTCTATATTAATGAAAGAAAAATGCACAAAAGCTTTTCAATTTATATTCATTGTGAGCATTATATCATTTGTCACTTGGTATGGAAAAAGAATGATTGCTGATTTCTTCTCACCAATTGATCAGCAAGTTTGAAATGACTGAAACAACATATGATTTAACAAACGATCGAATAGTTAAACTTTGGAGTGGCATAAACTTTATTCTGAGCATCATTGATTACAATCGCAAGTAAGCGACTGCTGATATCTTCTCATATATTGATCAGCAAGTTTGCAATAATTGAAATAACATACGATCAACAAAGATACAAATGTATAGCTAAATTTTTGAAAAGTCAAAAACGCACATTCTTTTATTCCAAGAGCCTTTCATTAAATCCCCATCAAATTGATTGCTAATTTCCTCTCTTATGTTGATCATTAAGTTTAAAATAATGTAAGATTAATAAACAATCGAATAGTTTAAACTTTTGGAAAGACAAAAACACATAATCCTTTATTCTGAACATCATTCCTTTCAATCGTATAAAGTTGATTGCGGATTTCTTCACATATATGGATCAACATGTTTATAATAATTGAAACAACAAATGATGGTGAAACTTTTTTGAAAAAAAAAATCGCAGTCTTTTGTTTTAAGCCTCATTTGTTAACTGGCAGGCACAAAAGCGAAAACTTATTTCTTCTTATTAATTAGTAGCATCAAAGCAACAAATGATTAGATAATCGAGAAATTGGGCATTATTCCTTACCTAGTATTCAAAAAGAGATTTCAGATTTCGCCTCATACATTCATCAGAAAGTTTGAAGTAATTGAAGCAAGATCTGATTAACAAATGATCAGTTGGTTAAATTTTATGGGAGTCACAATCATGCAATCTTTTATAAAATGCAAGATTTCTTAGTTGGAAAGACTTCCAGAAAATCAACAATTTCTTCATATATTCTTTAACACACCATTTTTTTAAATAAAAATATTCAGTGATTTCAAGTCATTGGTACTATATGCAGATATTATTATTCAGAAAGAATACATAATCAAACTTGGTACGAAACTCACCTTAAACTGCAGCAGTAGGTTTGTATATTTAAAAAGGCAAAACACGGAAAGCATTTTGTTCAAGAGTCATCAATGTTACTATAAACTATTTCCCATAGAAAGTAGAAGTAACAGTTTGTGGATTTGCTCTTAATAAATTCTGGCATTTCTGATGTTTCATTCTATCGTCAATTCTTTCCTGTATACCTCATTTAATGCATATAATAAAAAAAGTTGGAATCAATTTATTTCTTTTAGAAGTTTCTGCATTAATGTTTCATTTAGGAGTGACACTTTAGCTTATGAAAACGAATTTTGACCCGTGATTAGATATCGACGACAATACTTGAGCTGGTGACTTTTCATTAGAATTCTGTTGTTGTTCCTTACTTATATGGTCCATCTTTGCTAAACAACGTCCATAAATTTAGAAACCCCAAAAATTCATGATAGTAGGAATGATTCGAAGCTTAATTTGATCTTAAGGTGAAGTAAGGTAGAAGGAGAAGGCCGATTTAACCCCAAGCATTTACTCGCTTTAGCTGAATAAAAAGGAATGGTTTTAATGCCATGCGTGATCCTACTGGTGTACGGGTGGTCGGCTGTATACAAGAAGAAGAATGTGTATAAATTTCCTATATTCTTCGTTCATTCCAACTAGAGCATTCTTAGGTACATCACGAAGAGGATTATTGGCTACCGATTTTAAGTTTTATGTATGCCAGTTCTTATGGCTAATTTTTAATGGAACAAAATTTTGAACTATAAATTATCCAGGCTACCAACCATTCCTTTATCACTATTTTTCGAAGATTCCTTATTTGATCTTATGATACTAGAAAGCTGGCTTATCTCCTAGCGTCTACTCGCTTTAGCTTAAGAAGGGGTCGCAGTGGACTGATGGTAAGGTGTTGGCTTCGGAACCTGACGGTTTCAGGTTCGAGACTCGATTCCACCAAACAGCCACCATGTAAGAGGGTTTTTTTTTTCCTTAAATCAGCCAGGGTTAACGTTCTCCCGCTGGTGTGGTGTGGTGTGGAGAGGAGGGTGCCAGCTCAGATGTCTTCCTCCGTCTGACCGTGGTCCAAAATTACATGGTCCATCCCAAAATAGCCCTAGTGTTGCTTTACAACGGGACGTTAAAATAACTAAACCAAACGAACTTTAGTTTAGTAAGTGGAATACCTTGTTAAGCCTTCATACCTTGAGTGATCCTACAGGCGTATGTACTAACTTATTTTGTCCATTCCAAACAGGACATTATTAGGTACATCAAGAAGAGGATCTTTGATCACTAATTTAAAATTTCATGTTAGTCAGATTTTATGGTGAATCTTTAATGGAACAGAATTTTGAACCCCAAACGCACGAATTTACCGACCGTGGCCTTTATCACTATGCCTTGAAAATTCATGGAAGTGGGAATGATTCGAAGCTTAATTTTAATCTGGGATTACAGAAGGCTGACTTATCCTCAGAAGTTTACTCGCTTTAGCTGAACAAGTGGAATTGCCTTTATACATTGGGTGGTCCTTCAGATGTATAAACTAACGCACTTATTTCGTTCCTGTTATTAATCACACCAGAAATAAGATGCTTGATTACTAATCTGAAATTTTATGCACGCTAGTTTTATGGTGAATCTTTAATAGAATAATATTTCTAACCCTAAATCCTCCAATCTACCTATCGTACCTAATCACTATGTCCTGTAAATTTATGGTAGGGGGAATGGTCTGATAGTTAATTTGATCCTAGGATGCCAGAGTGAGAATGCTGGCTTTTCCTAAGCGTCTATTAGTTTAGATGAATAAGTGAAATTGGTCATATGCCTTGGGTGATCCTACAGATGCATATAAAAAGTACTTTGTTCATTCCATATAGATCATTATTACATCAGGAAGAGAATGTTTAATCACTAATTTCGAATTTCATGTAAGCCAGGTTTTATAATGGATCTTTAATGAAATAGAATTTCGAACTCTAAGCCCTTCAGTTTACCAATCATTTCGTTATTACTATTGACTTTTTGTATTCAAAGACGGAGAAACAAACAAATGCAATTTCGAAAATGCATTTTTTGGATTAAGTAAGGTCTGAAATATAGAGATTTGTTAAAATTCATTTTTTGATTTTTCGCTGATTGCAGTACTTTATTTTTGTACTCTTCTTATATGAGAAAGAAATTACTTTTTAGCAAAGGTATCATTTTTTCTGCCTAATTCATTAATACATGATGACTCAACTCATTCATTAATATATTCATCTCATTCATTAATATCAATATATTCAAATAATACAAAACTAATTTCAGATGACTCATCTTCAATAATATTAGATGAATTTTCTGCCTAATTCATTATTATAAGATGATTCATCTTCATTAATATGAATGTACTCATCTAATTCATTAATATGAATATACTCATCTAATTCATTAATATGAATATACTTATCTAATTCATTAATATGAATATACTCATCTAATTCATTAATATGTATATACTCGTCCATTTCATTAATATCAATATACTCATCTAATTCATTAATATCAATATACTATTCTAATTCATCAATACCAACTCATGTAAGATAACTCATCTCATTTATTAATATACTCATTTAATTGATTAATATCACTATACTCATCTAATTCATTAATATTAGCTCATGTAAAACGATTAACCTTCATTAATATCAGATGAGTTTTCTGCCTAATTCGTTAATATCAAATGACTCATCTCATTCCATAATATATTCCTCTAATTCATTAATATCAAATTATCTCCTCCGACTCCAAAAGTTCAATTAAAAACAAACCAAGGCAAAAGTGTTATAACTGATGTCAAAAGCAGATAATTTCTGACAGTTTTCACTTGATTATTTCATAAATTAATAACACCCGGTTGGATCTGATAGAAAACCATTAACACATTTCAGAAAACTTTCATTCACACATAGTTTTTTTAAAAAAACCTTCGAAATATTTGCAGTCACAAAGTGTTTCTGAGAAACTTATTTCAGTTTTACAGCAGAACTAATCAAAGGCAGGTTCATACACCGAACTATCTTCCTCAGCTATTGATCTGCGAAGAGCAGAAAAAAAGTGTCAAGTCGATTTACCAAGATTTCCGGAAATTGGCTCCCAGATTGAAATATCTGTCACTTTTGTTGTTGAAATGTCTGGAGTATCTGGCTACACGAATGACACTAATTGCGTTTATGGAAGATTGCTTTCGCACTTTCGTTTCAGAAGAGGACAAAAAAATATATATTGTACACTCTGGTTTTTATCGAAAGCTGTTCGAACGCATCGCCAAATAATGTTCCACAGAGTTGACATTTGTTTTGATTTTTACTTGGTATAGAGATGTTGCCGAAGTATAATCAAGGTCAAGGAATCGTTATCTTTGTTTTAGAAGTGAGATTCTTTGTGTTGATAGTTTTGTTTTCAGGTATAAGTTGATTGTTGATAATGATAAATAGGGGTATACATTGATGAGATATTGGTGCTACGGAGTCAAAAGAATTTTTATAATATATTTCTTAAAGTGATATAGCATGGTCAGTATTATACGATAGGTATATAGAAGCTACATTCCGTTGTCAAAAGAATTTTAAAACAACTTTCTTAAAGTGACATAACATGCTTATTATTGTATGAGGTATATCTAAACACTATGTACCGTTATAATAAATTTCTTAAAGTGATATAACATGATTATTATTGTACAAAACATGTCTAAAAATAATCAGCTGTCAAAAGAATTTTTATAATAGATTTCTTAAAGTGATATAACATGGTTATTATTGTACGATAGGTATCTCGAAGCTGCATTCCGTTGTCAAAAGAATTTTTAACACAAATTTCTTAAAGTGACATAACATGCTTATTATTGTATGAGAGATATCTAAAAACTCTGTTCCTACGTCAAAAGAATTTTTATAATAGATTTATTTATGTATTATAACATGGTTATTATTGTACGAGAAATATCTAGAAGTTATGTTGTTATCAAAAGAACTGTTTTATAAAATTTCTTAAAGTCGCATAACGTGGCTATTATTGAACGAAAAGTTTCTAAAAAACTATGCTCTGTTGTCAAAAGAATTTTTATAATATATTTCTTAAAGTGATATATCATGGTTATTATGGTATGGATGGTATCTAAGAACTATGTTCCGTCTTCTATTTTTACCTGATAATCTTTGTATTCGTGATTTCACGAATGCTCAACTACTTTGCTTATACATTGGCAAATAACAGAAATTGTATTTAGATCACTGAATAATAAGTCGGCTGTATTTCGATGTTTATAATGTTAAAAAAATTTAACATTCCTCCGCATGAGTTACATTCAGTCATCCGGTTTCTTAATACAAAACAACTGAAAGTTACATACAAATATGTAAAGTTTACGCACAGAATGCGATGAATGATTTCCTTGATCAGTGCGATGTTTCAAAGAAGGAGATGAAAATTTTTATGATGATGAAATGAGTGTGTGACAGATGATGATATGCTGACAGAAGTTAAGGTATCTGCCTGATTTTCTAAGTTTGATTGCATCACATTTTACCTGAAATATCTCAATATTAATTAATTAATTTTAAAATTATTTTCTTTCTAATTAATGTTATTTATTGTTTTGAGTCATCATCATCAAATAATATACTAAAACAGATAATCAAAATAGTTTTTTAACCCCTTGTGTACCGGACGGCGTTCTCTAGCGCACGCGAAAATCTCAGATTTCCTGGGGATACTGACCTTGACATTACGACGCTATTGGGTGTGCTACAATGTTGAGAAAAAAAAACTAATGACAATACACTCATGTAATGCATGTAAAAAAGCTTTTTGTTCCAAGGAACATTTCGAGAAATTTCACAAAGATTTGTAGTTTTAATTTTCCTATTTTTTCTAATTTTTGTAAAACAGACATTTTGCAACCCCCTCCCCCTGTTTCCACCCTTCAGTTAACTGCAGACAAAATGAATCCAAAATGTTTTTATTCAATCCCAATAAAAGAAAGTCTACCTTATGATGTATCCTGTGCTGGTTACTCTGGTTGCATACCAGAAGCCATGTATCCACATGAGGTTACAATAGGATTTTGCCTTATATATAGCATGTATCCACTAATAAGGGGTTAAAAGGTGCCCCCAAAACCAGGCAGATATCTTAAAGAAAAGATAAAGGAAAACTGAAAATTCACCCCTTAGTTGAGGCCTTTTCTCAAATTTCTCATTCGTTTCTCGACTATCACGAGTGCCATCTTTCTACTACGAGGTATGCAAAAACTAGTATTCTACTTAAGCTTGGTTTTACTTTTCTATATGCCTACCCGAATTGGTTATGACATATAGAAAAATTCACTGAATTTATAGATATTTGAAATTTTAATTTTATATCAAAAATAGATACCTTTTGTTTGATTTTGCGTCCAAAGTTGTCTTGTTCTTTTGCCATGTGATAGTGATGGGTGCGTGTCCAGTCGCGTCACACTTCAAGGTAGCATTGAGACCTTCTCTGGTGGCCCGACTTTGGAATGATTCTTTGAACCTCGGTGGTACTAGAACGATAGAAAAAAATAAGACAAATTAAAAATTAACAGTTTGCTGATTATCCCAAGTTATTTCGCTTTCATATATAATATAGTTAATTATTATCCAGAGAAAACTCGGGCGAAGCATAATTTGTTAATATGATTAATTTTAACACGGCATTACTCGGCCTGGAGGAAATGAAAGGAAATATTCAGCTTTGATTGGCAGTTTGCCAAGCTTTGTTGGTTTCTCAGCTCTTTTGAGGGACTGATCACATGCTTTCCCTATTGTTTAGTACACATTTGCTTCTGGATTAGCAATACAAAAAAGTAAAATAATGGCCATGATGCAAAATAGCGAAAGCGATGATTTTTCAGATAGTGATTCCTGCTACTAAAAAAAATCGAATCCAACGAGGCAGTGTACTCTGTGCTCCCATAAAAGAGATTCCAGAAGTAAACTAGTAAGAAAAGAGATAAGATAGATGTGTACAGAATGTCAAGTATAACTTTGTGTTGTTCCTTGTTTCAAAAACTATCAAACAAAGACTAATTTTTAATTTTTTCTCTTTCGTCAGAGATAACTTGGAATAATAAATTAATTTTAAAACCAAATGCCTTTACACCCACAAGAAATTAAAAATTCAACTTAAAACCTGCATATTTTATTTTGTTTCGTTTACTTGTGTTTAATAATAACAACCACATAATTGATGATCTTCTGCAATTTTTTTTTTTACTAAACAAAGAAGCGAGGGAAGCAGTTAATTCTAAAACTAATAATGAAAATGAATCTTTCACGATTTCGAACGGATAATTTTAAAACTGAAAACAAAATTAATTGATATCGAAAACCTAATACTCAAAGTACAATTGAAAACTCAATCAGCTGAATTAAAATGCAAAATG
>JAPMOQ010045643.1:1686956-1711292 GCA_026543055.1 Argiope trifasciata | reverse complement strand
TCCATGGAGGTCAGAGTAGGGGTGTTTTATTTCTGGCCACCTTGTATATATATATATATATATATATATATATGGATATTTTTGGGCGGTTTTTGGATCTTGACTCCAAATGAATATAATGCTATGATTCTTCGACTTACCAGAATCACCATATAGCCAAATGGTTACGAAAAGTTTAGGTCAGATTCAATGATTTTGCACCGATTCAGCAAGGAGAAATTTATAAATATCTCTTTCTTATTAAGTGGCTTGGAGTGATAATATTATGTTTGTGACAATATGGAGTGGCTGAAGAATGCCAGAGAAGAGAAAATGCAGATGATGGTACCAAAATTGTATAAGGAATTTTTAAAGCATTACACATTTCTTACTTGTGAAACTTTGGACGCTTACAAAGAACATCTAATAATCATTGAAGGAATAATATTAACCTTTAACTAGGGAGGTGAAATTTTGGGGAGGTGTGGTCTACACGACCGCATTTCATTTCACTGAAATAAAACTTTTTAATAAATGTATTAGTATGAAAAATGTCAATATATTGTGCAGATATTTTTCTTGTTATATATAGATATGCTTCAGAAATTTTTAAAAACATATTATCGTTGAAAAAATTAAATAGGATGGAACATGCACTTTCTTTTCAAAATACATGTTACAATAAATGATATTCTTGAATAAACATATTACTGTTTAAATCATATTTATTTTTACACTGTATAAAGGTATATAGAAAAAAACGTAATGGGAAATTCAACAATTATACTAGGAATTAAAAAATTGACAAAAGACAGAATTGGCCCTTTTTCTACCCTCTTATGTGACTTTCATATCACAGTTTTCTAGGGCATTTTAAGCATGCAAGTTAAGAGCTAACAAAATAAATCAACCGATAAATTCCATATACATTTCACTCGGTATATTAATATAAATTATTAATTTTTCAAGATGTATTTTCTCAAAGAAATTCAATTATGTTAGAACAAACATATCATAATCAGTTGAATGCGTTCTTCCATCGAGAAATTCTTCTGTACAATAATCTCTATCATTAAAACCCTTTCTGCTTTATTTAAAAGTGTCTGGGGCACTGCTTTATCATAGAATCAGTAAATTGGATGATATTTCAAGGCCTATGTTTTAGCGCTATCTGCTAAGCCTTGTTTAACACTGGAACACTAAAAGGGCAGTGCAGTTATACAGACCATGTTTAAAGCTATAACTGAATTATTTCAAAATACATATGCTTGAAACCGATTGAAAAAGTGCACATGTATTGAAGGTCACAAAACTAGAAGCTACAGGGTCAATCCATTTAATTGAGCTAAAAGTAGATCAGGGGTGACTGAAAGCCCATCGCTAGCGATCTTATAGCTCATACGTCCTCAGCTAAGGGTTAAGGAAAAATAGAAATGTTCTTACCGAGTACTTGTAGCGACACTATCTTGCTGAGACCTGCTCCTATGCCGTTGTTTGCTTGGCACAGATACGCACCAGCGTCGCTCTCTTCAGCATCTGATATGACCAGTGTGCCATTATTGTATCTATGGGCTCTGGGACTCGAGTGAACATAGGTGAAATCCCCAGCCGTATTTTCTGTAAAAGATGAAAAAAGAACGAAAGTTTTAACCACAAGAATTAGTAGAACTGAAAAAGAGATAAAAAAGTAAGAATATAAAAGATGAAAAATATCGTTTAGTGCATTCTGAAAGGTATAAGCTACATTTATAAGCTGAAAGACATTTTATTTATGCTATAAAATATAATATATTTAATGCCTTATGATTTATACCTACGATTGAGATAATCTAAGTAGTTAACCCTAGAATGCATAACTTATTATTTTTTAATAAAAATATATATGTATATGTAATGATATTTTAAAATCTAAATTAAACTCTAATTAATTTCCAATGTTCTACCTTAGTTCATCCAATATTAACTTCATTCTACATTATTCTCTTATTTCCTGATTCCCTTCCACTTTTTCTATTTAATTAATTCAACTGAAGCTTTGTAAAATAGCGGTTCCCACACATTGAATGAAGGATTAAAATTCTGTAGATCTAAGATATTTTTTAAAAAAGCTCCCTATAATTCCCTTAGATAAGTTGACTCTCACAGTATATAAACATGGGGATACATTTTTCATTATCATTTTCTCTTTTCTTTTTTGTATCGATCTGTGAAGTGACGTCCCGCTTCGTTCCTGCGTGCACATAAACTATGCTTTCCGGGAGGGAATAAAAGTTGCATATATATATATATATATATATATATATATATATATATAATAACCCATATGATTTAGCAAATTTTTAAAAAATTAATTTTTTAATAAAATCTTTGGAAATATCAAAATGTGCCGTATATTGATATCATATAAAATATTTTTTGATTTATACTTATATAAAAAATTTTCATTAAAAATAAAAATCGCTTTTTGCTAATATATTTTTACAATGCAAGGAAGCCCTTATTTTGATAGTGTTTTTAACTGTAGAATTATTCCTGCAATACCCATTTTAGTCTTTCCTACGTTTCAAAGTTAATTATAATTGTAGTAACTCTATTGCAATTCATAGGTCTGGCTACAGTTGGCTATTTTTTTAATTAATAGAAATATCAACATTATAAATTTCTTGTTTGCACCATTTGGTAAAGATGAAATTCATTCGCGTTCATTTGTATTAAATTTATATTGATTTGACATTTAATTGATTAGTTTTATCCTGAATCTTGCTGAATATTTTTCAAACGTGTATTTTATCTTATAAACTCATGGTGTTTAAATATTCCAGAATTTCAAATAAACTTTTATATTTAGGGATGAAAGTTTATATTCCTTGTGAATTATTTATCTTAATATGGCATAATCAAAATACATGTTTCAGGTTGCAAGACATATTTTAATGCATCGTTATTTCCTAAATAATAAATATGGAATTAAATTAGGATATTTCCAAATTGCAAATTCAAATTTTACTTAAACCCTTTAAATTTAATTTTATTGGATTAGATCACCTTTCAGTTCTATATACCACATATAATGTAGTTTTTAGCTTCAAATCTGTTTTCAAGTTACTGCGTCGAAATTTCTCTTTGATGTTTTGCTAAGACAGATTATTTTTTTTAATAAGTTTAATCATTTGAAAATTTATTTTTACTTTTTGATTTTTTTTGTAATAAAAATATTTCTCCTGCATAAACTTTTTTTTGGAAGCCAGTATATATACATATGTATATTAATAAAATAAATATTTATGCAAACTGATAAACTTTATTTAAAAAAAAAAAACTGTTTATTTTACAGTTTATTTAGGGAATTAGGGAATAAACTTGTTAATTAATCTGATAAACATGAACACCAAAAAGTGCACCAGATGTGTTTTTTGTCAAGGAAACAGAATATTTTAAATTTTGGAAAGAAAACTGCTGATAAATCTTGTTTTTCTTTATCGATATACATTCTTTCATCATCATCGGCTAAATATTAAAGATATTTTTTATTTAAAAAAAGGTAAAGCGATGACAGTTTTTATAAAACAACATTGATGTTAGCGCAGGTCTTTCTTTTTTTAAATTCTTTATATAAATACAATATATTTTGTGGCCTGTTTACTTCTCAAAAGCTTCGTTCCGAAATTTTTTGTTTTTATTTAAACCTAAAAATATTTCTCTTTTGTGTTTATATTGACACAAGAATCTTCTCCTAAAGAAAAATTCATAATTTTTTATATTTTTATTTTGATCTCCAAAGGAAGAACCAAAAAGAATGATCCAACATATATTTACTTAATTTTTTTTCTTCTTTATTCTCCTAAAAATAATGCAGCACATGGTAGAAACGTTACAGCTACTGAAGATTTTTTTTAGGGAAAAAAACTTTGTAGCTTCGATTCTAGGACGCATAATCGGGTTTCGAGGGACTAGATAATAATTCCACTAATCTAATAACAATATTTTTTCAAAAATTCCTGGGAAATCTGTATTATCAAGTCAGGGAAAAGATAACAAAAAAAATGATTTAAAAAATGTGGGCTAGGGGAGAATTACACTAAGCTGTCTACATTTCAATCTTTCTACCCTTAGAGGAATATTAATTACAGCTTTCAATTTTTTATATTTTTTTTAAAGCTAAACATTATTTTACAAGCTATACAATGTTATAGTGGGCTGAGAAAAAAAGATACGCCTACTCAAACCAGATTTTCTTCATTATTAATTAGATGTTACATGGCATTTTAAATCTGTATTTTCTTTTTAATATGTGATATTTTGGGGGCTCTGGTGAAAAGGGAGAAAAAAGGAAGAAAAGCAAAAGAAAAAGGAAAAAAAATCATAGCAGAAAAGAAAGCAGAAAATTTTTTTATAGGAAAATTATGCTTACACGTAATCAACAACAAACACATATAAAAAAGTCGTGTTATTATTATTTTTTTAAGTGAATTAAGGACAGGCTTCTTGTACAGTTGTTTTCGCCTTGCATAATCTTCGTGAAACAGACGAGCAGCACAGATTAATTTCATCATTCTGTTCTACAAATTAAAGCTCTTACTATATAACTTCAGGGGTAAAAAAAGGATGTTTTTAATTAAGCAAAACAGTGGTTGTGTGTGTATGCCTGTGCGAGAATATCATACTTCACAACTTGATATAATTAATTTCTACATCAAACATATATCTGATGCTTTACGGAAATGTAACCTATTACTCGTAGTGAGTAATAATTAAAAAATGTTTTTATTAGTTTATTAAGCGTTAATAATTTAAATTTATTAAACATTAATTTTTACTCTTATCATTCAACTGCATAAAAGTATATAAAAGAACTTTTGTATATATAATGTGAAATCATCTGAAGACCGGAAATGAAAACATGGGTAAATTTGAGAATATAAGATTTAGAATAAATTTTTTTTGAAAAAATGAGAAAAAAAAAAGATATTTTATAAGTTAAAAGAAGTTATAAGTTAAAATAAGAATTCATAAGTTAAAATAAAATAATTACTTTTATAAGTTAAAATAAAGATTATATATAAGTTAAAAGAAGCAAATGTTGCGTTGAGGAATTCAAATTTTGAATAACAAAAACAACAATTTTTTTAAATCAAATAAACTAATTCATGAAAGACAATTTTTGGAAAATGTTGTGTACTTAAAAACTCAGCCTTATTTCCTATGCCTACATATACATTTTATAAGTTGTAATTATCTATTTGTTCGATTTTTCACTGTTAATTTTCTGAAACTATATTTCTATCCATTGTTTTTTTTAAATGATTAAATTTCATTCATATTTATATGGAATAAATGGAATGATGTTGTGTCGAATAATTTTTCTTATGAACAAAAATAGCAAACGATTTTCTTAAATTAATAAATAAGTACATACAAATTAATTCTTTTTGAATGTTTTAGGAAAAATCTCGATTACTTTGGAACTGAGAATTTATGTATATGGAATAAATAAAATAATAAATTTATAAAAATTTATATAGAAATATGCAATAAGTATAAATATTATATGAGTTAAAAAAAGTAGATGTTGTGCCGAGCAATTCATTTTACAAAAAACAAAAGCAAACGACTTTGTAAACCTAATAAATGAGTACATAAATATTAATTCTTTCTGAATATCTCAGAAAAAATCCGGATCATTGAGCATCATTATCAATAGCTATAACTATTTTTCACATGCACAAAACTTTTATTTGCTCAATATTTGAGATTTTACTAGTCAATATATATATTTATATTGACTAGTATATATTTATATAAATATATATTTATATTCAACGTTTTTTAAATCCTTAAATTCCATACGCGTATATCAAATAAATAAATTGATAATTTTATCAAAATTAATGTAAAAATATATTATCAATTTTAAAAGAAGACAAGCAGATGCTTGAGTAATTCTTATTATGAGTGAAAATAGCAAACATCTTTTTTGGGACTAATACATGTGTACAAAAAACCCAATTTTTTCCAAAATATACAAGCAAAATGTCGTGTACGTTGGAAACCGAGCATCATTTCCAACACCTACAAATATTTTTCACAAGCACAAAACCGTTTTTCGGAGACATAAAGACATTGAGAAAGCTATTGAGTTATCTAAAGGAAACATCTGACTATTTTCCCACAGTTGTCTTGCAGCAGCAGCTTCTTTGTTTTAGGATGCAGAAGTTGCAGTAACTGATGCGTTATTGTCTTTTGTGTTCTATCTTGTTTTCCGTTTATCTGTTACTTTTCGGTAATGTGCAACGTTTATCGTGTTTGCAATGTATCTTTTGCAAACTCTTTGGTATAAAAATTAAAAATAAAATTACATACTTATGGTAAACATGATTCTGTGTTATTATGTTAGAATCTTTTTCCTGTCATACATATATTTTTTATTCTTTTTGTTTATTCTATCATTAAGTTGGTAATTTCTGATCATATCAAATGTGAAAAAAAGTTACTGACTTCTTATACGAGCTTGAAAGTTCTAAATAAGTATTTTAATAAGCAGAAGCTCTTAAACGGAATATAAAACTGAACTATAACGTGACTTTTAGAAGGAAACTCATTTTCAATAGAGAATTGTTATTATGCAGCTGTTCTCAAAATTTTAAAATACAAAATTTAAATATTATTTTCAATTTTTTCATCAGATTCTTAGAAATGGCATTTCATTTTGCATTTAAACTTATGCACCTACTATTTCTACTTTTTTCTTCCTTTTTTCTGATTTTGAAACCTCTATTTGTTAATTTAAACCCTGGTAAGCACTATTATTATATATTCAAAAATAAAAATAAATGAGACAGATTCTGGCGAATGAAAATTATTCATCAAAAGGATTATATCTATTGAAATTTTTTAAAATAAATTAAATTTAATAAAAATTGTACTGATTTAGGTTAATTAAAATCAGATTATTTGATTTTAAAGGTTATATTTTAAGGATATTAAAAACTTGTTGAAACAATATAAAAAATGTTGATTATTGTTACTTCGAACTTAATTACAATTCTAACTTATATCTGTAATTTGCGATACAAGTAGAAAAAAATTGGAAGCTAAATGAAAAAGCATTTTTAATAACTTCCACAGTTCACACAAAGTAAAATATCTGTATTTTATGGGGAAAGAAAAATAACACAACATTAAATGTATAGCAATTACGTAATATTTATTACATTCTTTGAATTCTCCACAGTATTTTTTAATTATGAAAAATTTCATAACAAGCACCAAAAATGATGACGAATGATAATTTAAGGTTATGAAGTAATAAGCTTGAAAAAGAATTTTATTGTGCCCATATTCCCAAAATTTTAGAAAACAGAAATTTAAATATTTCATTAGATATTTTTTCACTAGATTTAACAAACTCAGTTTGCATTTAAATCCGCGATCTATAATTTCTACTTTTTTAAAAAAGAACTTATTTCTTTTTCCGAATTTTGAATCCTTATTTTGTTACTTTAAGCTCCGGTAAAACATTACTGTTAATATTTAATTTGATAAGACAGAATTCAGATAATTAAAATCCTTCTGCAAAAGGATGTGCAAACTAAATATTTTAAAATAAATATAATTTAATGAAAATAAAATTGATGTAAGTTAATGAAAACTAAATTTTTTTTAACTAAATAATTATTTTCGAAGGACATTAACAGCCTGTTGAAATAATGCGTTACTTCGAACTTAACTAATATTGTAAGAATAGCATCAACGTACATTTTTAATATTAACATATATTTTAACATTAACATACATTATTAACATTAAGATATATTGTAACATTAACATACATTATTGACATTAAGATATTTTGTAACATTAACATACATTATTAACATTAAGATGTATTGTAACATTAACACACATTATTAACATTAAGATATACTGTAACATTAACATGCATTATTGACATTAAGATATATTGTAACATTAACATACATTATTAACAATTATAAAGATATTAATTTTCGATACAAATAGAAAACGATGGGAAATTAAATGATAAAGCATTTTCAGTAATTTATAAAACCTTCATAAAGTAAAATATCTCATGTAAAAAAATCCACAAGATATTAAATCGATAGTATTTATATCTTATTTATTGCATTCTTTAAATTCCCCGCAGTATCTTTTAACTCTGAAAAATTTCATAACTAGCATGAAAAGTGATGATTAATGTCAGTTTTAAATTATACTTTAACAAGCCTGCAAAGCGGTGAATGTTAATTGGTGTGATTTAGCTGTAGCAATATTTCATAATTTCTGTGATGATATTCTAAATTATTAACCTTTAACAACTAATAAACAAGAAGATAGAAGGTAATTATCCTTTAAAAAGGACTCTAATTGGAGGCAGTTATGCAATTGGAAACTAATTACCCTTTAAAGAATGTTACGGATTCAGTGCTACCAACTAAAGTATGCAATTTAATAAATAGTATTCACGTTATTGAACTATTTCCTAAAGGAACTGATAATGCCCAATAATACAGAATGCTTTGAACTAAAGTTATTTCATAATGTTTTAGGAAAACAAATATAGTTGAGCATGTGTCTTTAAGAATAAGCATTAAGTTATATAAATGACTAATTTTAAATAATTTTTATGAAAAAAAAGGATTAATAATCAATTAAATCAATCAATTAATATAATTTATTATTAATTGAGCAATAAGAAATCAAAATGAAAGAAACTATAATCATTGAGATAATTTTAAATTTATTATATTATTTTCTTACTGCTTATGAAAACTCAAATTTAATGCTTGAATTTAAATAGAATATTAATAATCAATCATATCAATCAATTAATAGATGAATCAAAATAAGAGCAACATTATTAAATGAGATAATTTTATAATTATTACAATATTTTCCTAATGTTTATTAGAAAATAAATTTAATGCTTGAAATGAAGGTGCAATATTAATAATCAATTGCTTCAATCAATTAATTTATTATTAAAAGAGCAAATAAGAAATCAAAATAGAAGAATCATTAATGATTAAGATAAGTTTATATTAATTCTTTTATTTTCCTACTTTTTATTAAAAAACTAATTTAATGCTTGAAATTAAGGCGCAATATAAATATGTAATTATATCAATCAATTATTTAGTTATTTATAGTTAGTTATTTATAGAGCAATGGAAAATCAAAATAAAAGAATCATTAGAAGAATCAGAATATAAGAAGAAGAAAATCAAAATAAAAGAAACATTAATATTTGATATAATTTTATATTTATAATTTATTTTCCTACTTTTATTAAAAATCAAGTTTTTAACTCGAAATTAAGAAGCAATAAAAATAACCAATTATATCATTCTCTTAATAGATTTTATTATTATTATTGCAATAGGAATCAAAATAGAAAAAAACCTCAATAATTGGGATAATTTTATATTTATTACTTTATTTTCTTATTGTTTATTAAAAATCAAGTTTAATGCTTCTCTCAATAATACCTGGAAACTAAGACGCAATAGTATCAATAGTCAATTGATACAATATATTATTAGATAGATAAAGCCTCGAAAAGTCAAAATAGAAGAAACATTAATAATTGGGATAATTTTACATTTATTATTTTATATTCCCACGGTTCATTGAAAATCAAGACTAAATATCAATATTCAATTATATCAATCAGTTAATAGAAGTGGTTATTTATGGATCAATGAAAAATAAAAATTGTAGAAGCTGATAATAATTGCGATAATTGTATATTTATTACATTATTTTACTATTCTTTATTAAAAAGCAAATTTAATATTTGAAATTTAAGACGCAAATGAAGAAATGTATGAAGTTAAACATTTTCATTCCTTTAATTTGAAATTGTTTTCTTCAAATCCTTCATAATTATTTTCAGGCTGTTTTTTCTCCCAGGAATTAAAAAAATCTTATTTACAAATTTTTTTTGAAATATGTGGTACTAATACATTTTTTTTGTTAGGATAGAAAAAAAAAATTTTTTTTAGGGACCCATTATTTCATCAAGAAAGAAAGAATTGTTTTGTTGCAGGAAAAAAAAAATGGAACAAATTCATGAATTTATCTATTGTCAATCTGAAAAAAAATTCTAGAGAAAAAAAGTTTATTTATAGATAATTATATTATATTTCCATTGATATCATTTATAATGATTAATTCGTACGTCGAGAACACAATTAGATAACGCAAGCCATTTTTTAAAGCTCTCATCTAATTTTTAAGCAATATGTATTACGTCAATAATTGCTTGAGGATGTGTTGAAATGTGGATATTATCACCAAACATTTTATTTCGAACCCAGAATTACTAATTAAAATTTAAAAAAGAAATTTCATCACTTATTATCTTTTATTCAATTAATTATTATCATTGTTTAGAACAGTTGATATTTTTTTGAAAATTACTCGGAACTTTTTTTTATTCTAAATAATTAATTAAATTTAATTCCTTAAAACTTGAGCAATCTTTCCTTTGTGATTATGACTTCACGAAATTAGAAGTTAATTATACATTTTAGATAGATTAAGTAAATCAAGCAAAAGTACAAAAAGCTGCAAGAAATTTTATTAAAAAATTGATAGAACGTCTTTGAAAAGGAAAAAAATCAGAAAAATAATTGAAAAGGAATTTTAAATATATTAATACTTCCATACCTAAAGTCTTTTTTTTTTTAAAAATAAAATAATTCAAAAATTATATATATTAAAAGCTTTATTACTTTGTGCAAATTATAAAAAATAAATTACTGAAGAAGTTAATTATAATTACTGAATTATAGTTACTTAATTATAATTACTGAAGAAGTTAATTAAAAATTCAAATAAAAAATTAAAAATTAATACACGGAGAAAAATGCTTCCATATGAAGCACAGTTGAAGAGTATTTCAGAACAAAATATCTGTTAGCTCTTCTGATAGTAAAAAAAAGACTGTGGCTCTCTGTGTTGACCCTTTACGGGGCAGACTATATTCATCAAATAATCTGTAAAAGATGGAAATTGGCATTTTACAGAGAATTTTGAAATTTTAATTTGAATTTTAATGGCGTAAAAATCAAACAAGCATCCGGCGCTTTTGGCGAATAATTTATGAATGCTTTTACATTGCATCACTGAAACGAAACATTGCTGAGTCTGCATAGCTGAATGGTTATGACGCTGGACTCATAGTCAGGAGAACATGTGTTCGAATCCCAGTAAACTTAAAAGTCATTTAAGTATCTTTCCTTGATTTGTTTTTCCTTTATTTCGCTTTCCAGAAGACTCTGGACCTTTCTTCAGTTTACCAGATAAGTGCTCTGGACTTTTCTTTCTGTCTTTAGAAAGGTATTCTGGAACTTTCCCTACTTGTATAAAAGCTGAAGATCTCTCAAGTCACAGTGTTCTTAGTTCAGAGTTGAGCTAATAAATGGATTTAACTCTAATTCCTGTGTCTTCTTCTGTTCTATCTAAGTGACAATATGAAGCATTGAATTTGAAGTGTATTTCAGAATATAATAACATAATATCTGTTAGCTCTTCTAATAGTAGAGACTGTGGCTCGCTGCTCAGTTAACTCTTTACAGGTCTGTCTAAATGTGGATAGATAATTTTTAAACGATAAAAATGGGAATATTACAGCAATTTTTGAAATTTTACTTTTAATGACGTGAAAACTAAACTAGTCTCTGGCACTTTTGTAGAATAATTTATGAAGCCTGATAAATTATTCGGCTAGAAAAGTCTTCTTTATGAAGCTCTGTTGAGAAGTATTTCAGAGAAGAATATATGTTAGCTCTTCTAATAGTCAATGAGACTGTGGCTCGCTGTGTTGGCTCTTTACAGGACAGACTAAATTTAGCTTAGATAAACTTTAAAAAGTGGTGATGTGAATATTGCGGCGATTTTTGGAATTTTAATTTGAACTTTAATGACGTAACAATTATAGAAGCCTCTGCCGTTTTTGGCGTATAATTTATGATATTTTATTGCATTCATTTTTACTCTATTTTAAAATTAAGGGCCCTGGGGATTAGATCTCAGCTCTTGAGTCGTAGGGCTTCTGGTTCGAGACCCGACACCATCGAAGAACCATCGTGTAAGGGGATCTGTTGCCCATTAAATCAGTTGGGCCAAACGCCTTCACACTGGTGTGGCGTGGAGAGTAGAGAGTCAGCTCAGTTGTCGTCCTCGTCATCTGACCACGGTTCAAAATATCACTAGTGTCGGCTTAAAACGGGGAATTAATATATGTACACTAAACTAAACCAATCCATTTTAAAATTAAGAAAATTGTTTTTTGAGTGACGCAAATTTAATTACAGCGCAAATATTTCCTGAATTTCAATACTTAAAAAAACAAAACATTTTATGCATAATTTTTTGAAAGAGATTCGACATCGGAATTGTAATTTAAATGTTTTGCAATTCTCTTTAAACATTTAATAAATGAATTTTCTTTCATTATTTTAGAACAAACTAAGATTTTGTTTAATATCTGTGTAATTTACATAAGAAAATAAAGTTAAAGAATCGTGAAAGATAGAAGGTATATTACTCTTTGAAAGTTACGTTCTTAACAACATTCTGATGTTATGCGACTGAATTTTGTTTTGTTAATTCCAATAGACAATGGGCATATTTATATTGAAATCAGTGTCACAATTTGGTGTTAGAAAATATTTTCTTGTTGGGGGAAATACGTTGTAAGAAACACATTTTGCATAAGGATTCAAATAAAAAATAGATTGAAACAATATTTCTAGTGAACCACCAGGTCGTCAAAGGATTTTTGTATTCGCTAAAAACAAATCTGCGAAGTAATCAATATTTAACTTTCCTTCATTAGATATTAAATGAACCGGCAGCATTAAAAACAAAAATTTAAGAAATATATTTGCTTTATTATATTCTTTATCATTACATAAACAAATTCATTTTAAAAATTAAGACATTTCCTCATCCAAAAATCATATAAGTATTGACTTTTTATTGACTTCTTAGAGAAAAGATGGAATGAAGTCAGTAAAAATAATTGACTATCCATTAAAAGCAATTTATCTTCAAATATAAATATTCAATGATTTTAACATTATCACCTGTATAGATGAGTTTCTTCCACAGAATACTTGGCGCAGGAAATCCAACAGCTGCACAGTCCAGCCACACTGTGTTCCCAAGTACGACAGTTGAATTTTTTGGCTCCACAGTGAACTGCGGTGGAACTAAAACAAAATAAAATAAAATTGGCTGTTTAAGCTGAAGTAAAAATCCATCCTTCTATTGATTTAAAGCTACAAACCCAGCGTGTGATGATCGGGAATTTTGTTTTGGGATATGCCAGTAGCAGTAGCAAAATTTTTGAAAGAATGTTGGGGTTTGGGAACTTTATGGGTTAGAGCAGTGAACTTTTTTACACTTCTTTTATTTTATTAATTTGTTTTTTAGTGTTTACATTGCACATCAATCATGCATGCTGACTTGTTTTGGCGGTCAATTAACTTTTAAATGCCTCACGTGGTGTTATGTGTTGTGGGCTTATACAAAAATAGAGAAGTTGGAGTTTCTTTTGTTAAAAGTTTTGCAGCTTTTACAAAATAAATGGAGTTTATGATTTACTGACGTGCATATAGCGATGAGTTGCCAGAATACGTGGAAACTGCGATTCTTCTTACTCTCTTTTTTGCCAATTATTGATTGAATATTAAATGTTAAATTATATAGTTTTGAATATCAGTAAAAATAATTTTCTGTCACAATCTTTTATAAAATTTTGTAAAAAAGTAATTACCATCAAGAAAATTCTTTTTAAAATTAAATATTTATTCATGCTTTTCTTTTTCCTTTTTGGCAACGTTATTTTTGTAATAAATGATACCAAAACGGAAGAAAACATTTTAAAATAGTATTGGTAATAGTTTTTCGATTGAATAAAATAATCATTTCTTAAGGAACGAAAAAAACTAATATTAATTGTATAAAGGATCTTATTAATTCTTTCATTTTTATTGAATCGAATCAATACATATTCACCGAACTGAAATCAGTGAAAATAGAACAAACATTTAATCCTCAATCAATTAATTATGACAAAAAACCCACATATTTTAAAAACAATTTATTGCATAAAGTCAGTGGATATCATTGATACGTATCTTACATTTGATATTTTGACTTTTTAAGATATGTAATAGTTAAATATCGTTTGAAGTTCGAATTTATTTGATTAAGGTATTTACCTAGGGAGACAATTTTTTTAAAAATTTCCTCTATATAGCTATTTTAGCTCTTTTTATGGATCAATGTAATTGCAAATAATGAAAAATATTGATCATGAAATTCCGTGCCAAGTGAGATTTTGTAAAACGTATCAATATGGATAATGCACTTAATTTTTTGCTTTATAATGCAATCAATAAAAAAAGTTTATTTTCCTTTTTTTCTGTTGAAAACTAATTACACTAAAAAAATATACAAAAGATTATGCTGTTTATTTAGAAATACGATTTATTCATTTAATGAAATCATTATGATTCTTTTATTACATTTATAATAAATATTTATTATTTATATTAACTGCTACCTTCTTATAAATTTACATACTTAAAATAGTTGGTGAATCCAAAAAGTGCTATTTAAAAAAAAATTTTATGTTATAATAAATTTCAGCTACAATAACTATGTCAATTTCAACTATTTTTATTTAATATTCAAAGCTTATCATTCCTAAATATGCAATTAAAAGCCACCTTTTTGAGATAAACCCCAATAACATTATTTCACTGTATATATTACAGTTCCAACTACAATGCCATGACAAATTCAACAATTTTAATTTTAAATCAAATTTTATGCCCTTAAATAAATCTTTATTGTCACTACTTGTATACCACAGCCTTCAATTTTGAAACATAATTCAAAATACAGGGTGGCCCAGAAGTCACTTTACATTTTGAAAATTAAATAACTTTTTTTCTATTAATATATTTCTTTTTCTCTTTTCAGAATTAGAAAATATAATCCCTGGAAATTTTTGGCATGGATAAGTTTACAACAGAACAACGAGTGAAGATAATTGAATTTTACTTTGAAAATGGACGGTCAATTGTTGCAACGCAAAGATCGTATATGCGCCATTTTAATGTTCGACATCCCCCTAGTAGGCCTGTAATAAGGAACTTAGTGACGCGTTTTCAACAGCATGGCTCTGTAAGTTTTGAAAATTTTGAAAATTAAATAACTTTTTCTTAAATGACGGTATTGACACTGTTGCAATAATTGACCACCCATTTTCAAAGTAAAATTCAATTATCTTCACTCGTTGTTCTGTTGTAAACTTATCCATGCCAAAAATTTCCAGGGATTATATTTTTTAATTCTGAAAAGAGAAAAAGAAATATATTAATAGAAAAAAAGTTATTTAATTTTCAAAATGTAAAGTGACTTCTGGGCCACCCTGTACTTATTGATACCGTTTATAGCATCAACATTTAGTCCAATTTCGTTACTTTGTAATCTTTAATCAATAGAAATACAATATGTTAATTGGCATAGGGTCTTATTTTGAAATTCCGTGAGCTCATCTCGTATATAGTCTATGTACCAAATTTCGTTTCAATTCATTCATCCGTTTGCGTTGTAGGATGCTGTTTATAGGAAAAGCTTAATTATAACCACAATATATATCCCTAAAAGGATTTCTGAAAATGAAACTTAAGTGTGAAGTCTTGTTATTCCATTTTAATTAATTTCTAGACAACTTTTTTTTCTCTCTCTCTTTTATGGCCTTAAAAAGTATCAAAAGATATGTGAAACACAGTGGAAAAGTCTCATTTTTCATTCCTAACCATATTGATCTATTTGTTTATTTTTTGGTTTATGCGAACTTTTTTTTTTGTTCTCTCCCTAATCTAGTTTACTTCACTTTGTTCCCATGATCAAAAAGTTTATTAGATAACACTTTCCTCTGAGCCTTCCGAATAATGATCTAATTTATTTGGTCAAAGGAAAAAGAAAAAAAAATCGTAATTAAAGAGATAAACAAGTAATTATGCTTTTCTAGGAATAGCGAAAATTCTTCTGCGGTGCTGAAATACCCACGTCTTTCTTATTTTTACAGAATCCGTGATTATTTATATCTAAATTATGTTTTTACATCATGGCTATATAATTTTTTCAAATTAGTGAACTTCATTGTGATTAATGTGTGGTTACCAATTAATTATATTTGTTGTATTATTATCTAAAATTTTACTAAATTAGAGAATATTAATATTTCGAAATCTATTTATCTATAAAAAATGACTAATTTCTTCTATAATGATGATGCATTAGCCTAATTTATCTTGCTGTATTTTCTTGAAAAAAAAAGTCAGAGCAAATCAATTTTTCTAACAATCTGTCTTTATTTTCTTACGTATTTTTATTGTTGCAATGATTAATGTGAAAATGCAATCAAATCTTTTTCTATGAATTCAATTTTTTTAAATATGATTATGTTTACCATAGTTCAAAGCAAATATATTAATCTGGAAATGACATTCAATATAACATCATCATAATGGATATCATCTATATAATAAGCATTACATTCATGACTATAAAACTAGTTGAAATTCTCAGCACTAAAAGATCGATAACTGTTAAGCTTATTGCAACGATTAGCAATAAACATTAAGTATTTTTATTGTTGCAATTATTAATATTAAATATTCCATCAAAGGTTTTTCTAAGAATTCAATTTTTTTAATATGACCAAGAATAGAAATTTTTAAAAATTGAAAATATGGTCTTCATCTTCCAAAGAAAGTATATTTCTTTGGTAATGACGTTCGATATAATAGTATCATCATTATCATAACTCATACAATAACCACTAAAGTCATGATTCTTCCTCGAGTTGAAATTTTCAGCACTAAAAGATCGATAATCTTTTATGTTATTGCAACGACTATCGATGAAAACTATTTTTACCATTTCAATTATTAATGTTAAAAATGCAATCAGATCTTTTTCTACGTATTTAATTTGTTCTTGGATGGAGATGAATGAAGATTTTATAAAGCGAATATATGTTTACGATAGTTTAAAGTAAATATATTAATTTGGAAATGAAAATATATATAATGGCATCATTATCCATATGATAATCATTAAATACATGACTGTACCACAAGTTGATGTGCTTAGCAAAAAGTAATCTATAACTGTTGAAGTGATCGCAACAATTAGAAATAAATGCTAAACAACTCAATAATAAACTAATTTATAAATAATTTGAGGCAGCTGGAAGAATTAAGCAGGAAAAAAAAAAACTCAAAGAAGTAAAATGTTTTTATTTTAAAAAAGGATTTTTTTTTTCAAATTTTTTTTCCCACCATTTGATTTACTAAGACTTTTTCTCGGAACATACTTTTTTATTAACTCAATATTTACTGATCATAAATGCAAAATAAACACAGATTAAGATATTTATTTCAGACAAGTTTATTATTTAATATTATGAAGTATCAACATTTTTGAGATTTTAGTCCTGACTTTGTCCAAGATAATTCTTTTTATCTACCATTCAAATGTTAATTTATAAGAAATTTATAAAGAAAGCGAGTTCTTTTTCTTATAAATGATGATGTAGTACCAAAACACGAAATAAAATCTCTGTTAAAAGTAGTGTTTTAATAATATTTTTAGTTTTCAAGGAAATTAATTTTAGTTTTCAAGAAATGAAACTAATTTTAATTTTTAAGAAGTGAAATTTTATTCACAATAAACCGTTTTAATGGCACTATAAGTTGTTACTGATAAATTATCGAATCTTTTTACTTATTTGCTTGATAGTTTTACTTTTATTAAATTTAGAATATTTAACATTATGATTCGTTTAAGAGCTAATATAACTAAAGATGCTGAGAAAAATAATTAAATAAAAGATTTTAAGTATCAACGTATTAATGTAAAGCACAATTTTAAATAAATAGATATTTATGGAATTGATAGTAAATTTACTCAGTTTTCGAGGACTTTTGAATTTAAAAGTAATTTGGATTTTGTTAAGAATATTTTATAGAATTTTTTGTCCCCCCAAAACATGAGACCAAGTTCTACATCAAAAATCGGGAAAAATAATTTAATTTGATATTTAAAAAATTATATACATTGTAAACTTTTTTTGGAGGCATTGTAAATTTTTATTAATCAGTTGTTCCTTTCAAGGTGTTTTTAGAAGGAGGTAGGAGTTGCAAAGAGAAAATATTATTCATAGAAAGATTTTAACGGCTTAGAAATGTATCAATGATATCATGACTTAATTCAGTGTAAAAAGATTATAAGACGAATCATATCGATTTCCGCCATTCAATTTTAATTTAATGACGGATATCAATACATTTTAATATCAAAATTCCCTTTAGACTCAAAACTCATTGTATATCTGAAATTCACTTGCTTTTTGATCAATAACAGCTAAATAAGCTTTGAAGAAATTTAGCTATCACAATTTCTGGCGTAGTTACTAGAACATGTGTAAATTTTTAACTGCATACATACAAATTACGAATTTACTTAATAAAGCATTTTTCAAATTTCTTCATGTGTATCTAGATTGTTTTTCATAGTTTTGTAAATATATAATTACTTTTATTTTTAAAAACTTTTATGATCTAATACGAATTTTCAACCATTTATCTGGCACTTTGGATGTTGTTTTTCACCAAAGCCTCTTTTCTTATCCAGCATTTCTTTCAATTAAAAATAAAATTAGATCTGTAAAATATTTTTTATTCTTACATTAAATGCAACAATACAAAAACATAAATATTAGAAATTCTTCTCATTTAAGCCACTTTTTTTCATCCAACATTTCAATTAAAAATCAAATCAGACCATAAAAGTATTTTTTGCTCTTAAATTAAAGGCAACAATACAAATACTTAAATGTTACAAATCTATCAAAGTAAGTGACATACCATTTACAATGAGTTGCATTGTCATGTTTGCTGACGAAGCCACATTAGTTGCAACACAAGTGTAGAGTCCGCGATCTGCTGATGTGACCTTCTTGAAGGTCACAATCGAAGAATCCTCTGTCGTCTGCACAGTGGTATCCCCATGGGCCAGAAAGGGCAGACCATTCTTCAACCAGTGGAATCGAAGTGGGGGATCACCCTTGGTCACGATGCAGACCAATTTGGTTCTGGCGCCTTCATCAACTGTGTTGCTTTCACGGAAAAAGTGCGGATCTATGACAGGCGATACTGGAGGAAAACAATCACAATTAGGGTTAATTTTTGTCTGAAAGCAATTTTGGATGGGGCAAAAACAAAAATAATAAATATGGGTGAAACAAAACCTACTTAAGGTATCCGACTATGCTAAAAACACTGTTTATCGACCACATTGGCGAATTTTTTAACGTTGTTATTATTTGTAGTTCAGATTTTTCTCTTTCCAAAATAGTTAATTTTTTTCTAGAAAAAGGGCCTGACCAATCATCCATATTTTTACATATTTTTCTGTTAAAATTTGTCTCAAACTTCGATTTTAATTTTCATAAAAATTCTCCACCATTAACATGGTATCTCAAAAACTAATAGAGGTATTGATATCAAAATTTCAGCGTGTGTTTTAAGTAATATGGGCAATGAAATGAATTAAAAGTTTTGTTATTAGTAAAATACTTTTTCATCTATAGGTGTTTTTATAATAATTGACCTAGAATTTTGGAAAGAAGGCCTATATGTGCTTATTTTTACCTATAACTTCGTTGCATCTCAAAATTTTTCTTAGATTTTGGTTCATTCATTCATCATTATATTCTATAATCATTGTGTATAAAGTAAAATAGGATTTCTGCATTACAGTTTTGCTTAGATTGTTAACCGTTTGGGCTAAATTTCATTAAAATTTGTAGAAAATTTTCCTATTTCTCATGATATTTTATATTTTCCAATAATTTTGTTGCATTTATAGTATTTTGAATTATAGTTGACAACACATCTAAAAACCATAATTTTAAATAATTCTTTAAAAAAATCCAATTTTTCAATTTTTTTTCTTCAAACGTAGTCGGATACTTTAAACAATCATATAATGTTTTATTAAAGTGAGAAGATTAAAATTAATTTTTGTCACTTATAGGTTTCAGTTATTTTTTCATCAATTAATTTGCAATAGATAAAGAATTTAATTTCTTTGTAAATTAAAGCATTACATTTTTTTTATATATTTTTTAAAATCATTTTCTAATTTAACCATTTGTCTATAAATCATATTTGACAACAAAAATATTTATATTTATAAAATAATGATCTTATAACACATCTTAAACGCTTACTAAACACTAATAAAATGGCCTAAGTTACAAATAGTAAACAATAAAAACAATCAAGTATGGCTTTTATAAAATTGGTAGAATTAGAAGGTTTCAGTTATTTTTGCATTAATTATTTGCAATAGATAAATAATTTAATTTTTTTATAAATTAAAGCATAAAAAATTTCCTTTTTATTTTTTTAATCATTTCCTAATTTAACCATTTGTCTATAAAACGAACTCTAACTTTTGACAACAAAAATATTTATGTTTATAAAATACTGATCTTATGACATATCTTAAGCGCTTACTAAACACTAATAAAATGGCCTAAGTTTCAAATAGTAACCAATAAAAACAATCAAGTATGGCTTTTATGAAATTGGTTGAATTAGAATGAATTATTCACGAATTAGTCTGATAATGGTTGTTATATAAAGTGGTCAAAATTACGTAATGGTTAACACATCTCAAATATTACTTATCTAAAAGCCAAATATCCTAATCTAGTGCAAGTAATCACTAAAAATATCATGCAGGTTTAATGTGATTGATAATATTAGAGCTGCTTTTTATGGATTAGCTCTGAAAATGGCTTTTGGATGAAGCAGATGAAAATTTTATACTTTTTCTAAATTATTAATTAAAAAGCAGATTTCGTCATTGAATTTTTCATAAGCTCAAGAAAATTTCATTTTTCATAAGTTAAATTACAATGAAAATAAATTATTTTTTTTAGTCAACGTCCTGGTGTAGGAATAGCGCGTCTTCACCTTGAATTGTGCTTGCCGGGTTCAAATTCCAATTCTGGCGTGATTGTTCTTTTGTATTCTATCTGTGAGGCGTGTAAATGTGCCTCCCTGTAAAAAGGGTTTGTGCAAGCGAAAGTGATGCATGAAGCTGCTAATTCGCACTCTAGGACTTAGCTGGTGCAACTGAAGAAAGGAGAGACGATAACTCGGCTTAAATCGCTGACAGATAAGTATCAACAGGCTTGTAAACTGCTATAAGTTTCAACTCTAATTTTGCAAGCATATCTTTTTAAAAGCAATGATACAATACTGATGAAATTCATATTAAATAAATAAACTTTACAGAAAAAAGTTCTAAATAAATAATGATCTAAAAGGTGGAAAAAATTAATTTTATTTCTATAGTAATAATTAATTAAAAATATATTAGTCATCAAAATTAGGAAATTCTTTTAAAGCTTTATGTTTTCTAATTCCAATTTTCCTTTCACTTATAAAATTTTCAATTTATATAAAAAGGATCATTATCAATATTTTCTTTTGGTACATATTACTCAATCTTTTGATATATTTACAATGTAATACACAATGAACAACTATGTGTTTTCTTAGTTTCTAACGAAAATAATGACCATTTATAATATCCAATAAAGATGGGTTTTCATAAAGAAAATGAAATGTTTTAATGAATTGATCTTATCAGTTACATCTGAATATTTACTTGAAAAACATTTTATGTTTAATTTAATTTCGGAATTTATCATACATTAGATATATTACATCCGGTGTTCTAAATGAATATATATATTATTTACATAAGTCCCGCATTGTTGTAATCACATTTAAACTTATTTGCAAAACTGTATTTTTAAAAAAGCATTTCTTTTAAAACTCAAAAAAGGAAATAATTTGCGATTCTTCATTATTTAGAAACATAATAACCATAAGGAAAATAATGATCCAATTTTAAAATAAAACAAAAATATTTTAATGTCAAAGTTCGGAAAAATTCCGTCGGAAATCTCTCGTTTTATATTTTTTTTCTGTGTGTTTACGAAATTAAAAAAATGTTAACTTATAGAAAATATAATTTTTTCGTGCAAGTCTTATTGCTGCATAATTCGTAGTCAAATATACTCAAATTCAATATTTTCTTGACTTTAATTTTGTTATTTTTTATGCTTTCAATTATCAGTTATATAGTTCAATATATATTGTTTCATAATAACAATAATATGTTTGAAAAATAGCCTGTATTATCGAACTGAATATGAAAATCATATGATGGCCATCTTTGATGACCACTTAGTTTGTTGGTGATATAAATTATAGTTAATTTCAGTTACAACATTTAAATATAACTTCCTGTTCATAATAACGGGAAGATGTTAGATAGTATATTAATTGTCTTATCACACGGTAAAATATCTTCGGCACTTTCCGTTAGCAAATAACAACGAAAGTGACGTCACTTGTGTGACGTTACTTCAAAGTTTCACATGATTGGTTAAATTTCGTTTGCGGACAATATTTCCGACGACATTTTCGACCTGGTTAAAAAAAGTTGTCGATTATGAAACTTGCTTGACCGGTTTTTGAGGGTAGAAACGGAAAAGTGATGACGAAATTTCACGGTGTGATAAGGCTTTTACATACATTCTGTGCATTGTTTATATGGACCTTTCTGATCAGGACCAGCCCCATGCATGTTTCAGTTTTCACGGTACTATAATTTCCCCCTAATACTAACAGAAATAATAATTTCCCCATAAATACTAACAGAATCGTTTTTCTTTACTTTTCAAAAGTCGAAGAAAATCATGCGATTAACTATTTGAAACGGTTAGAATTTCAAGAAAATAATGTAATTTATAGTTGGGGACTAAGCAAAAAAATAATTTTTAAAAAATTGCTAAATTATAAGAAAAATATTTTTGAGCTTTGAATTAGTGTCATTAAGAAGTTAATACTTAGATTTCAAAATAGGGATTTTTTTTTGTGCAATAATAATTTGCGAAATTATTGAAAAAACACTTTAAATAATCAACCTAAATTTTTAATTAATTAATATTCTAATTAAAAATTCGCTCTGAGATGTCCATTCACAAACTCAAGGAATAAATGCTCGAAATTTTATAAATGTAGGCCAAACTGTTGGCTCTGTAAAACGCACACACATTTATAAACATACTTGTTTATTATTAGTTGGAATAATATTCCTTACAAATTACTTTCAATCGAATTTAGAAAGTGAACTTAAGTTTAATCAATGGAATGATATTAGGTACATTGAATTCGCTAAAATAAAAATTTATATTGTGCCCTTCGTAAAATATCGGAACTTAATTATTTTTAACACTAGAACGTCCGTTGTTGTCGATTAGACATCGGAGCTTGTTTAATTTGTAATCTTTTCCGCATTTTTTGCAGGGAATTTGAAAACTTTTAGGGACTTTTAATCATTTTCCATCATGATTACATAGAAAAAGTTTTGTGGTTCTAGATTAATTAGAAGTTTCCAATTAAATATATCTAGAACATCCGCTGGCATTATTTCGACATCAAAGCAATTTATCATTTTAAATAGCCGTGGTTCAACAAACGATTGTTCACTAAGTAAAACAAACTTCCCAAACTACTATCGCACATTTGTTTGACCTTGAATGCAGTGTTATTTTGTTCACAGCGCAGATGAATAATTATTCTAAAATTGTTACGTCTAAGTGTTTCGTTACTCAGCAGCTGCTTATCTGCTCATGAAAAAATTTCATTCGATTTTCCAACCTTGTGCCGAGCAAACTCCATAAAATTATGGTTCGTAGAAAAGGTCAAAGTTCTGATGATATTGCTAATTTGTTGCGAGAACTTCTGAGAATAAATCGGATGATGGTAAGCTGTCTTGTTGTAATTTAGATTCCGGCGAAAACATAAGATGAAAAGATGCGTGAAAACGACTGCAAAGAATCTGATGAATGTGCAGATGAAATTGATAATATATCAATAATACATACTGAATTTAAAGGAATTACGAATTCGCTAAAATGCAAAATGTGAGTCTTTAGTAAGAAAATGTTCTGCGGAAGATGTATAGAAAAAATTCAATATCACTGTATCCATTTTTTTTTATCGAAACATTTATAAAATCCTAGTGCACCACAAAGTATCACATTGGGTTTACAGAAGTAAATATTCAGCACATAACAAAAGAAAATAAGAAAATGTAACAGTTACGAAGGATTAATATAAAAATAAAATAAGAAAATATAAGTTAAGAATAAGAAAA
>JAPMOQ010045643.1:1668532-1682894 GCA_026543055.1 Argiope trifasciata | reverse complement strand
TTGAAGTCATATCAAATTGAACGAATGGAGTTTTATAATTGCGATTTTAATTATTTTCTTATTATGATTTGCGCATGCGTAAAAAGGAAGCATCTGTGCTTTACTTGGCGAAAAACTCAAACTGCGCATAAGCAGAAGCAAAAGCAAAAGCTGTGACAGGCATATGCAATACATTCCTTTGCCTATATCTGGTTTTAAACAGTGATTCAAAGTTCATTATGAACAAAAATTGGTATTGGAAATATTTGTACCATTTTGTTGGACATTTATTGGGAAGTTTTTAGTATATCGAAGTCATATAAAAATTAAAAAAAAAGGAGTTTTATAATTGTGAGTCCAAGGGCGCACTGATGGAATTGACCTAGGTGAAGAATGTTTTTCTCATGGACAACCTTATCCGGTACTTTCTAGAGTTCTAGAGTTCTTTCTAGAGTTTTCTACATCAAAACAAAATCTTTTGTCTTAGTACTAGGAACAGAAATAACCATTACAATTTAAAAAGAAATATTATGAAGCAAGCTGAATTTTATTTCCTATTATTTTCTTTCAGATTATACAGAGTTGATAAACAAGTGTGGAACAGTGGGTACGATGACTTATTTGTATATATTTTTAAATTTTAAAACAGATTTTCTGTTGTAGATTTTTAGTGAATTTTTACTTTCACAAAAAGGCACAGATTTATCATTAAAGAAAAAAAAAATCAAAATAAACAATGTAAATGCATACATACTAATATTAACCATTTATTATGAAAATTAAGTTAAAAGCAATGAAATTTTTTTCTTCATGGAAAATAAATATTATTTCGAGACATAATAGTATAATTTTACAATAAACTATTGGAATCCAGATAGTGAAAAGAAATTTAAAAGTAATAAATAAAATAAAATAAAGTAATAAATTTGAGTTATTTATATTTGTTGGTTCCTTGTTATGAGAGTAGAAAAATTATGAAATAAAACATGATTAATTCCATATTCAACTTGTAAATTAAATAGGGCCATGACAAAAATTATTAATTATGAATTTTAAATTCAATTAAACACATTAACGAATTTCGATTAAAAATATAACAATTTTGCACTCATTGTTCCAGATGCTCTTAAATATAAAATAAAATGTCCTAATTTTTTTATAATTTGCAATTTTTAAATATGGGCGCTGCTAATAAATTTATAAATTTAATGAATTAAAGATATTTTGTTACAAAAATACAAGTAATAATAATTATTATATTGAATTTCAGCAATATGAAAAAACATATGAATACAAACAATACTCGAATAATAATAGTTTAAAATAAATATTAACTGAAAAAATATTTGTGTCAGATGAAACATATTCATTTTTAATTTAATTATGGCAAATTATTTTGAATATGTTGGCCAGTTTCATATTACATTATTTTCTATATAATGAAGACGAAATTTCTAAGAAGTTAACGATTATTTTAATAAAATTTAAGAAGACAAATTCCTTTTTCAGCCAAAAAAATATAGAAAATTTGAAGGAAAAATGTATTTTTCTTAGAATGAATTTGAAATTATTATTATTTACAGTACTACAATATTCAAATTATTTCAGAGAAAAAAAATAATCAAGGGGCATTTATTTTATTTTTTTCATGCTTGAAATATTTCGCTCGCTTTGAATTACGAGCTGAATTCCTTATTAAAGGAAACGGAAAAGATATTTTTTCTGTAACTTCTATTTAAAAAAATTCTAGACTCCAAAAAAGATTATTTATTTAGCATATTCAAACATATTTATATTTATTTTCGAAATATTCTCTAGATTCATATTACATTATTTTCTATATAATGAACATGAAAATTCTAGGAAGTAAACAATTATTTTAGTAAAATTACACAAAAAAGGTTCTTTTTTTTTCAGTTAGAAAAATGTTGAAATGTTGAAAAAAATGGAAGAATAATACATATTTTTAACATTGAAATATATATATATATGTATATATATATATTCTAGTATTATATATATGTATATTCCAGTGTTATATATATATATAGATATATTCCAGTATTACAGTATTAAAATTAATTAAAATTTTTTTAAAGGAAGTGATAAACAGGGAATGTTTATTCTATTTTTCCATGCTTGAAATATTTGTCTCGTTTCAAATTACGAACTAAATTTTTTATTAAAGGAAACGCAAACGATTTTTTTCCTGCAACAGATTCTAGAAAAAAAAGATGATTTATTTTGCATATTCAAATTCATATTTATATTTAATGTAATTAGATACCAATTCACTGTTTTACGACATCCTTTACAAGAATTATACGCCGTAATTTTAAAACTCAATACATTAGCAAGGTAGTTTTAAATGAGATTCATTAAAATTCTTTGGAAAAAAAAACATTACACGCAACAGGGCATATTTAATTCCTTACTTATAACGATCACCATTTATTTAAAATAACTGAAAACAGAAGCCATGTTAAAAATATGATTAACATATAAAAAAAAAAAAAAAAAAAAAACACGTAATATATTTAGTTCTTAAGAAGAATTATAATTTGTACTTTCTACCTATTTGCCTTTTTTTGCTTCGATGTTAATGGCTTCAACCTTTGGCGAACGATATCGAAAGCTTTTCTTTTATTTAGCATGATAAAATATCTAAAAAAGTATTTTATTTGCAACCTTGTATAGCACAATGTTTCATTCTTAATGTGCCTGCTTTCTATTTGACTATTAATTTCTACGTAAGAAATATGGCACGAATTCAGTTTGCATTTTTTCACAAACACAACCAGACTCTAGCTAAAAAAAAAAAGGATTGAAAGAAAGGTATAAAGGAAAAAGGAAAAAAAAAAAAAAATTGCAAGGAAAATTAAATATTTCGTTCTCCCGTTGCGAAAATTCCAGAATCTAATTTTTCTCTTTCCACATTAATCAAGAGCGAGAAAAAGGAAAACGAAAATTTTCCCGCATTCGTTTCTACCTCGCTATGTAAAACCTGAGAATTCCAAAAAATTGTTTTAGCTGAAGATCGTATATTTTATTTCGCTTGATCTGACTTATAAAAAGATGTATATATATATATACACACATACGTACATATATAAGTCGAAATCTGGGAATTTTTTTAAAGCCATATTTAAAGAATGAAGGATCTTTAAATTCGTAGTATTGATTTCCCTGGTGTAATCCTTAATTTCCAAAGTGCTATCTTAGTATGTTTTTCATTTTCCAGACGAATGTGTTTTAAAAGGAACTTTAAATTTAATGGCCAGAAACATTTTTCACTATTTTTGAAGCCAGTTTGGCTATTTCTTTTGAAACCCAGATTAATCAGATGTCTTTTTTTAATACGTATAAAATCCACCGTGTTCTAACTAAATACTTAAATCTCTTTTGATTTTCCTTTTCGCCCATTTATTATCCGGATATAGCTTTATAGATGCTTTAGTTTATTGCTTCACTATAAAATGGCATGAAATTAAACGTAGAAAAATTGCAAAAATTTATAATAAAAAGTAACTCAGGTTTGCATGTCTTTTTTTTCCCGATCGAGGATGAAAAATCTATTTTGTTCAACATGTTATTTATTTTTCTTAAAGCAACGGGAAAAGTAACTTTTGAGGGTTTTTAAATTGTAAAAAATACATCATTACTTTCTCGTATTAATCTAGTTTCTTGTTTTGTATTAAAATTTTCGAATGCTTTTTCTGTAACAAACAATTGCTCTATTTTTATTTTTTCATGGAATTGATTGATAGAAGGCGAAATACTTATTTGTTAAAGGGAACTAATTTATTTTTATGGTAAAACATACAAAGTCATGATTATTAATGGGACTAATTTTCTTGTGAGAAATCGTAAAAATTGGTGATTTTTTTTTCTCAACGATTTAAGTATGCGAATATATATATATTTTTGAGTTTCTATTTTCATTTATTGTAAATATCTTTTTAAAAATTCCCTTTATTGGCATAATTTAGGAAAGTTTAGTTAGGTTAAAAATCAGTTTTGGAGCAGTTGTCTGTTTTTCTTTTTAAAGGGTATAGTAATTTGTTTATAGATTTAGGTTAAAATTCCGTTTCAGAAATATAAGATGATTCTTTGGGTTTATTGCAATTTCGATGGATTTCATACTCTTGAAAATTTATTATGGGTTCCTTAATTAATCTGATTTGATACTTGACATATGGTTGCATTTTGCATGGATATTTTCTGATTTTTTTTATTTCAATTGCTAAACTGTTTTAACGGAATGGTTTAATACCAATGGAAAACTTTTAGTTGGTTTAAAGAAATAGTTTTTTCACATGTAAGTTAACAAGTTTTATAGTCATCCTTTAAAAAATATTTTGGAAACTGAATTTCAGAAGAAAGTTTGGTTTTAATGGTTAAAGCACAAGATATTCTTTCAATATCAATTATTTTAACAATTATTAAGTTTTTATTTTTATCAATTATTTATATCAATTATTATCATTGTTTCTATACAATTATTTTATAAGTTCCATCATTACAGAATTTGAAAATTTCCTTCACTGTTTTAAATTAGCATAGTTTCATTAGATTATTATGGAGTTATGAAGTTAAGCACTTACTATTTTAACCTACTGCATACGGATGGTGGCTTTCACTCATAATTCAAAGACAATGCACCATTTTGACATTCTATTTACTTATTTAAATTGTTAAAAAAATCTGAAGAGCAGTAAGAAGATGCAAACTAATCAAACGGGAGAATTAAGTCAAAACAATTAAATCTATTTATTTTTCATTATATTAGTACATAAGTCTTATGTACAGAATTTTGAAAATAAATGTCTAAGCATTCTATACCTTTTTGGCCTTTTCCGAGTTTCAAAGTTTTATATGGAAATGTGGTTTGGGACGATATCTGCATTTGAGAACGTGCGAGAAAATTTTGGGGAGACAACTCCTGTCGATTTATTTTAAATATTATAGTTTCAAAAATTCATTTTAATATAAATTTAGAATCTAGAGAGTATGTGAAATGTATATTTCATTTCTGTTACAGCATTGTACTTGTTGACTGAAACAAAATATAGTCCTATAATAATTTAATGCACTTTTCAAATATGTAGTTTGTAATCTATTTTTGGTTGTTTATTAATTACTACTGAGTCACAATTAGAATATACAAAGAGAGGTTGTTTTTTATCGGTCTTCTGAATTCCTATTCCTTACATAAATATAGTCTCTTACATAAATTAATGCATTTTTCGAGTGTGCAGTTTTTATTCTATTTCTGACTGTTTATGAATTTCTGATTGTTTATAAATTTACTGTAAAGTCATTATTTGAATAGAGATTGTTGTTTTATTGAACTCAAATTGATGTCTTTTTCGAATATTAAATTTTTAATCTGTTCCTGATTATTTATAAATTTACTATTGAGTCATGGTTAGAATAGTGAGATTATTATTTTATTTATTTTCTGTACTCCTATTCCTGACATAAATAAAAATAAAACATAGTTCCTTAAGTAAGTGAAGGCATTTTTTGAATGTGAAGTTTTAATTTATTTCTGATTGTTTATAAATTTAATGTTGAGTCATGATTTGAATAGATAGTTTTTTTCTGTATTCTTTTCTGTATGCATAGTTTTTTCTGCATTCCTATCTCTTATATTTCAATTCCTTACATAAACATAGTTAAAATATAGTTCCTTATGTAAATGAATGCATTTTTTAATATGAAGTTTTTTTAAAATCTATTTCTGATATTTTATAAATTTACTACTAAGTCAAGATAAGAGTAGCTTTTTGTTTATTTTTTGCATTCCTATTTCTTACATAATTTAAAGTTAGTTATAAATAAATTTCCGAACATTTCCAAAGAAACAATGTGTATAATATTATTGTTGATGTCATTTTCAAAAAAAATCCTTTTACTACATCTTTGAGACATGATTATCATTGTTTTAAATAAGTAAAACTAAATACCTGGAAGGCTTTTTTATAAGTAAAACTAAATACTTAAAGTAAATGGAAATATATTGACACTTTAAGTACTTCGAGTTAATATCAATATTTAATATTAAAGAAGAACCATTTTGAATTGAGTTCTGTCGCTGTATCTATCATTAATATTGATTTTGAAAGGTTCATCCAACTTTGTAGAAATCCTCGTGCTCGGAATAACTAAACAACAGCGACGGGATGGAGGAAAAAAAGACGAAAACAAAGCAGCTAGATCTACGAAAAGGATTGAAAAACTCCCAAAAGTAAAATAAAAAAGTTTTTGATTCTGCCCTCTCTGAAATAATAATAACAAAACAACAACAAATCGCATAGCAAAACACCCATAGGAAAAAAAAATCCGAAAAGGATATAAATTGATAAATAAAATATTCCCGAAGCGATTTTTTTTTCTAGTACAGCAGGCAGCAACTAGAAATCCAAAAAAAAAAAAGAACACAACAAACAAAAGTACACACATTCCAGGAAGCAACTACAAATCCGAAAATAACGGTTTTTGAGAGCGTCCAAGAGGATAAAAGTTGGATAAAAGAATGAACTCTACCCTGGAAAAAAAGGGGGTAAAATATTAAACGAAGAGAATAAGAAAATATGAAAAAAAAATAATAAAAGATATGGGCGAATATGTATTTTGCTGTGGAAATCATTTGCTTAAAAGGCTCCAGACGAGTTTCAGAAACAAAATGTCTTTTGGAATAATAGAAAAACTTTTCCATGACGAACAAAAATAGAAAGGAATAACTTCCACAGAAAAGAAAGCGATGTCTCATAGAAATACACGAGACCTTTTTTTTCTCATTTCTTTTTGTTGGTGAATTTTTTTCCCATTCACTTCCTTTGTTATGACAGTGCAAATGCACGAGTTTTGTTGTTTTGAATCCAGTGCAAAATGGAAGGACATTGTAGCAGCGAGCATAGCTATTTCAGCGATTGACTGTTCTTCAGTTGGGGGAGAAAGAGGGAGGCAGGCAATATGTTTCGATGGGAATCGAGTTGAAAGAGCGTTCCAAGAAATTAGGTGGGGTTCGGTTTTTGGCACGCGGGTTCGGTGGTTTTGGAATTACTTGGAGATATTAGGGAGAAACATTTGAAAGAAAACTTGTTTCCACTTGATTCTGCTTCTGAGTTTAAACAATGTTTTCAGTGTTCTTAATCGAAATGTTTCCAATTCCAATTTAGTCGAGTGATACGAAGATATATAAGATGACTGAAATTGCTGAGGCTACCATGATAATCTAATTCAGAATTCATGCATTTCTGATTATGGAAAGCATGATTATGAAATCTCAAGTTTGCATTAAACTCTCTAATTCTTTTCTATCCTGAATTGATTGCTTATAAATATATTACGAATGCTTGAGATTCTAGATACAGTATGAGCCAAAATACATAGTGCTTAAAACGAAAGGTGAACCAAATTTCCTAGTACTGAAAGGAGAAGGGGAACAAAATTACCTAGTAATGAAACGAAAAGATGAGAAAAATTACCTTGTACTGAAACGAAAAGAAGAACAAAATTACCTAGTACTGAAACGAAAAGATGAACATTATTATTCTCTGTGAGTTCATTTTTCCTCAGAAGCAATCAACATACACACATACACACTATTAGCGCATTAATTTACCACAGTATGCACAATGTATTCAAAGTGTGCACCGCAGTATGCTGTGTTCAGATCGTTTTCGTAGGTTCTTAATCATATCCAGGAAGAAAGGTTGCTGCCGAACTCTTGCAGAAAAAGATGCTTTTCTCCCAATACATGCATCGCTCTTGGTAGATTTTCACAGATCAACACATTCTCCTTTAACATTCCCTACAAGTAGGCGTAAGGTGGTGTAATATCGGGGAAATGAGACTGCTATGCGAAAGTCACCCTGTGAAATTATTCGAAATGTAATGTCTAGAGATGCTTTTCCATGTTAAGATATGTTCTAGCCATACTTTTCCTGTTGCGTGTCTCCAACAGTATGGCTGGACGCCCCGTCTTTTTGATACTTTGACAGTTTCTTCAACTATATAACCTTCTCAAATCTTTAAGAAACTGCTCAATTACTTATGAAAGTGTCTTATTAGGCTTAACTTGGAATTGTTCTGCCACCTTGTTTCAGACAGTGCACCTTCACGATCACTTCTGTATGAGCGGAAATAATGCTCAACAATAAATACTTTTTCCTCAGTTTGGAGACATATTTCAAACAATAACTACGCAACACAACTTCCTTTTCACTACTGTAAACACGTGCAGCTGGCGCTATGCCTTGTCGACAAAGCAGCCACGTGTAAAAGATGTGCGAGTTTAGTATCGTATATTTTGCTGAATATTATATTTTGGAGTTTTTAAAAAAGTAAATCCTTAAATGCTATAAAAACAGTTGCTTTATGCCTCACTTTTTTCTCTTCCTTTTTATAAGTGTAATACAGCCTCCTACATGGTATGACACTCCTAGTAAAGTTAAATAGTTCTGCGTATTAGCAGTTTCAGAATGGTTATCTAGTCAAATATATCAAAAACTGAGAAGTCCGTATATTTGAGAAATCGTTATCCGTTAGTACTTAAATGCGTTGTGTGTTCTTGAATTTTCAATGCCCTATCATGGGAGCTGCAATATAAAAACAAACGCGTACTTACAAGATGAGTTAACCAGTCGAGCTTAAGCAAATGGCAGAAGGAATTCGTCATGCTATTGAAACTGTTTAGTACACTGTTAGTTTTTTGTTTATTTGCTACTGATTTTTGCAAGTGCTGTTTTTTCTACGTAAGCTTCCCTCAATTTTTACACCTATATTTCGAATTTAGTAAGCAAAAAGAATTCGATATCCGTCATTGAGTATCTTAGACTTTTCACCACGCATTTACCAGCAATAATTACTATCATCTGTTATTTTCGTGATAATTTAGAACCGGATTCGAGTCCTGGTTCAGACAAGGTTGTTCCTCCTTTTTGTTTTATCCATGAGATGTGTGAATGAACCCCCTCCCCCCTGTAAAAAGGGGCTGTCCTAGCGAATGTGTGTGAGTCATCTTCATTTGAGCTAGAAGCCAGACTTCTACCTTCGGGTGTTCAGGGGTTTTTTGCACTCAGAAGTTACTGCATCCCTTTTCTGTGGTAACGTGGGCACGACATCATCATCATTTTTAATTATTTTAATGTTTATTTAAATGGGAGCTATTATTGTGATACTGATTGCTAACATTTTATCAAAAATAAACCTAGGAACATCGATGATTGTTATCTGTTCAAAGGACTATATCCTTCATGATAGCGGGTGAATGTTGCTTTTGCTGGAGTGTCATGAAATGGTAGAACCTCTAGAAGGAGGAAGTTCTTAAGCTCCGTTCCAATGACTTGTGCTTGTCTCCAGAAGAGCACACTTTTTCCTTCCGTGTGGTTTTCTGGGGTTTTTTGAGATCTATTCAATTTACTGACAATTTGCAGGAAACTTCGTATCGCGCTCATAGGAGGAATCGATAAAACAATGAGTCATTTGGAAGATTTACTACCATATTCGTAAAGTTTGGATCACAGCTTTAGATCTATAGATAAATAGGTTCATGATTAGTCAGTTTAGAGATGGTGATTAAAAGTTGCTATTCCATTGGTTGCCATACACTTTGAGTTATATGAGCGCTGCTGATAGCATTATTTTGATTGTTTGCATATCTAAGTTATTTGCTTACGCATGCTTATACATGCTTACTTGGCCCTTTATTAAATGAAATTTGATTGTCGGTTTATTCATCACTCGCAATTGGAGACTCTTGAAAAAAAAGTGCGAAAGAAAAATAAAGACATGCTATTGTTTGCCAAATTATTCTAATATCCACCTCGCTTTTACGAAGGGTAAAAATGGGTTTGATTCGTCAAAATAGGGGTGAGAAGAATCATGAAAGGAGGAGTTGCTTGGATTCAAAACTAAAGTGAAAAAGGATTAGTTAAAATAAAAGAAATTTTGAATTAAATTAAAATAATATGGCCAGATACGACATGCGCCTGGCATACACATGAACTTAAGCTTTAGGATGATATAATTTGAAGAAGGATATTGTTTGAGTATAAAGATGTTTCGTTTTGAATTTATTATGTACAAAAATTATTTAGAATTGGATTAATTAATTACAATTATTTTAAAAATTAATCAATTTCTGTAGCATTTTGGAAGACAATGTAAATATAATGTCATCTATTAGAGTGCGGTTAAATTTGCATTAATATCATAATACAAGTTGTACTATAGTAAATGCATCCTTATGAGAATGATATTTTTTATGACGTCCAGTCTTTGAATATTAAAGTGTAGATTATATTTCCACCATGTGAAAAATGATCAAATATAATTTCTTAAACATTTTGGAAGACAAATTAATGCAAATTTAACTAACTGTTAGTACTTGATTTAGTATGTATTATTCTTAATACAAGTTATGCCAAAGCAAAATGTATTATGATAAACATGATATTCTTTATTCTTTATTCTTTTAGAGACGGTGATTAAACATTGCTATTCCATTTGTTGCCATACACTTTGAGTTATATAAGCTCTGCTGATCGCATTATTTTGATTGGTTGCATATCTCCGTTATTTGCTTAATTGTTTTATTAGATTAGTAGTAAATTATGATAGTAGATCTAATATTATTAATGTCAGAAAACATTTAATTCAGTAAATACAATTGTGCGATTAACTTATTAACAATAAAAATGACATTGATATTTATTTAACCTTTAGTATTGTTCAAACAAACCTACCTTTAAACCATCGGACTGCTTTAATTGGATAACCTCCATATGGGCATCTGACCATCAAATCTTCTCCAGAGATGGCAGTAACGTTTGGCATTGGCCTCACGAAAGTCGGTCCGTAGACGTTCAAGCGTGCGGAATGTGACGTCGATCCGACGTCATTGCTGACCTGGCATTTGTATTCCCCACCATCTTCCACACGCACATCTGTCATGTTCAGAAAGCTCACCACATGAGCGTGCTCAGTGATATAGTCACCGATCGAAATACGGCCAGTTCTGCCAATAATTGAGCCGTCCAGATACCACGTGACACGGGGTGGCGGATTTCCTGTGGCAGTACATTTCAAGGATGCGGATCCGCCAGGATGGGCAGTCTGTTCAGGAAATACTGATATAACAGAAGGTGGCACATCTGGGAGATAATATTATCATTAGAATTATCTTTGTATATAATTATTATTATCATTCCGTAGTCTTAAGAATGAAAGAAAATGCATTTCATTCACATTATGCTATAATAAACTATATAAAGTTTACACATAAGCAGTACTTAACAAATAGTAAAAGCAAATATTTGTGTGCTATCGTGTTTCCACACTGATTAAGGTATGGGATTATACTACCACTTTCATACCTATATGTTATCATTATTATTCAACTTATTATACTGTCTTCTTTTACAGCAAAGCCATAGAATGGAGATTGTACAAAACTTAGCAAAAGTTTTTCTTCCCTCATCATCTACTACGGTTCACATATTTGTGTTTTGTAGCTTTAAAAGGTTGTTTGTTCATGTAGAGCAACAAAATACAATTATGTGAACAGAGACATCAAATTTGACACTAATGCATTTTGGAAGAAGTCCGATGTGCTTTCTTTTTCCTAAATAAAAATTTAATTTATTAAAAAGAAAGCAAAATGCCAATATTTCTCATTATAACTTATGTTCACAAAGTAATGAAATGGTGATAGTAGAATATACAGTCATCATTCGATTGTTGTTATATTTGGACTGTAATGCTCTACAAGATTGTTTGTTTATGACCATTTCAAAGTGGAAATTTAATTCTAGTTACCATGTATTTTTTATTAAAAAGAAAGCATAATGTCAATGTTTCTCATTATAACTTATGTCCACAAAATAATGGAATGGTGATAATAGAGTATATAGTCATCATTCGCTTGTTGCTATATTTGGACTGTGATGCTCTACAAGATTGTTTCTTTATGACCATTTCAAAGCGGAAATTTAATTCTAGTTACCATGTATTTTTTTATTAAAAAGAAAGCATAATGTCAGTGTTTCTCCTTATAACGTATCTTCACAAAGTAATGAAATGGTGATAGTAGAATATATAGTCATCATTCGTTTGTTGTTATATTTGGGCTGTGGTGCTCTACAAGATTGTTTATGACCATTTCAAAGTTTAAATTTAATTCTAGTTACCATGTATTTCATGGACAATCGGAATGCTTTTTATATAAAAATTAATGCATAAAATGCCTTATATATCACTAAAAATTTCGGAAATTGACTTTTAGTGATGTTAATTTAGCTTATACAGTCCTTTTCAATTGTGATTCCCTAATTTAAATTAATGAAAAATAATTTGAAGTTTAATCTTCCAAAATTATTATTCTGAAATATAATGAAATACTTAACACTTTGATTTTTTAAAACATTTAAATACTTAGTGGATGAAAAATATTTCAAATAATCTTAAAAATAAAAAAAGGGAAAAGATTTCGGATTTTAGATGAAGGAAGCATTTTGGAAAACAAATGAAGGATATATTTAGGAATACAGATGGAGGAGATTCGATCATCAAGAACAACACGCTGTCGACATTATCGATATTTATTGCAAAACTCTAAAAAATAATACGATCATTTTATTTTTATAGGATGGTAAATGCATAGAGGCAGATTTTTTTTATTATTTTATTCAAAACATGTTTCACAAAATGATGCAGAGAGAAGAAAAAATAGAATTTATATGGAAAACAAAACTTCTATTACGGTTTAAAGTTTTCATTATGTGTTTTGTGTTTAAAGCATTCCAAATTCTTCGATGTACATCTGATGGCTGGCATGGCTATTAAATCAGAAAATTCCAAGAAATAATGCTTGTTTTTCAGGAACATAACCTCAATAAAATGCTTTACCTGTGTTCCAATATCAGATATTCATGCCATGGATGTAAAATAGATTCCCGGCATGAATTTGAGCAAATATAAACTTTTTTTTCTTTCAAAAAATGGCAATTGCTAAGCTGCGAATTTTTTCGAATGTCATATTTTTTTTCCTACTGGCAATTTAGAAATTGGAAATTTGTTAGTAAAAGTAAACAATATTTCTGCTTCAAACACAAATATTCTTTTCTCATCAAGGTTTCCAGACTAAATAATTATTTTTCAAAAATCCCGAAACTGAAAAAGGGAATCACAGGAAAAACTTATATTTACCATTTTAAATATCTTCGGGTGAGTATTTATAAGTAAAAACACTTAAAGGCAAACTTTATATATTTTAGAATTAACAAAAAGTACTATGCATAGTCACATATGACAAAATTTTATTCTAAAGAAAACTTTCTTTGAAGAAATAATCTTTTGACTATTTATTTAACTATATAATAATTCTACTATTCTCTTATTTACTATCGTCTGCGATTTTTTTTAACTGAAAGGAACGTATACATCTGCTGACTATGTTGTCTGAGGAACAATAGAAGAAATCCATTGATAATATGAAAAGTCGTGTTATTTGTTATAAATATTTGCTAGAAAATCGTTATTGAATTTGAATTCGAATCTGACTTGAAACAAAATTTAAACAGAAACACAGCAACATTTTTTTAAACATTTTTCTCCGAAATTATATTGGAGATAAGTAATAAGGAACACAGCATTTGCATCACATTAATGTTTGAAATTACATTGGATGTTTATTGTAGTTTGATTTATGAAAGAAAGAAAATAAGACCATAAAAAAGCAACTGATGCAAGTATGTAATTAATAGTTTTTTTTGTATCAGCAATATTCATTGAACATTTTCCTTTAAAATTTGAAATAAAAAATTGGTGCCGATTTCTCCGTCGCCTCAGCCATAAGATAAGTAGCCTAATCTCTTATGTTTTAATTAATATCGTTATAAAACGATTAAGTATTTGAGAATACGATTGAACATAAAAAAATTGACTTCAATTACTACCAGCTTGATTCCTATTGTATGTACTAATGTATGAATAAAATGATGCTGGGTTTTATGATTTTGAAAACATTACGCTGAACGTAAGAATGAACTAGTGTCAATTTATGAAAGATGACTTTTAAGACCTTTTAAAGGATGTCCCGAATTTAATGAAAGATTTGAATTTGATACCTTTCATGTATTTAAGTGTTAGCAATCATACTAAAAAACCATTTGGCAGTTGATAGTTTAAGGTTATTAAAATGGAGAATTATAAAATAGAATGACGTATTTTAATTACTGAACAGTAATTCAAAAAGAATGAATGTCTAGCAGCTATAGTTCAAAAATTTGAGAATTGGTCCAACAGATGGGCGATTTAACACCAGGGGATTTATTTTTATGTGGTTATTTGAAGTCAAAGTTCAATGCCAACAAGC
>JAPMOQ010045643.1:1632064-1659979 GCA_026543055.1 Argiope trifasciata | reverse complement strand
ATTTAAGAATTAAGCACGCATACACACAAGGGAAAAAAATCGGGTTGATTTACTTAATGTGCATCTATTGCTGAGGTTGTAAAATAAAATTTGGATGTTTATGATTCGGGTTTGTTTTTCCATCAAGCAAATTTCAGAGAAAAATGCTGTTGAAATGTATTTGATTCCATAAATGCACGATAAGAGAATTCACAAATCATTAGACATTTATTTGAATATTGTTTAAGAAGGAATGCATTGGACTGTTGATAATGAATTGCCATTTGGCGGGAAGCTTTAAATTTTGAAAGACTGTACTACTCAGCCTCTAACATAAATAAAAGTGTGGTACTTATTAAATCAATCATCATGATTCGCATTAATATGTATGAAGAAGTAGTGATTTAAGGATTAAGCATGCACAAACACACGAAAAAAATTGGTTTGATTTGGGCTTGTTTTTCCAACAAGCATGTTCCCAAGAACAACGCTGGAAGAAACGTATTTGACTCCATAGATGAACGATTAGTGTATTCAAAAATCATTACATATTTATTTGAACATTGTTTAAGAAGGGATGTTTTGGACTATTGGTAATGAATTATCCTTAGGCGAGAAGCTTTTAAAGAGTACCACTAAGCCTCTAACATACATAAAACTTGGTTCTCATTAAATCAATCATCATGGTTTATATAACTTATCTTTTATATGACCTGAATTTGAAAAAGTGATGCTTAAATGGGTTGACAACTGAAAATAAACTAACTGAATTGAAAACATTTTAATAAGAGTGAAAACCTTGAATATATAACCCTTCTAAAATGCATTCATCATTGAGTGACTAAAAAATTTGAATTTCGACTAAAAACTTCTATTGCAAGTTGAAAATGAGACATTAATCTACCAAATAACCACCTGAATTTGTACTCAGTTTGGAAAATAATGTTATTGAGAACTAATTCGGAATTAAGTATAAATACACTATCGAATATTGCAACTTAATCACTCCAAAATTTAGTTTTTTCTGTGCAAAACCAAAGGAACACACAAATGGTATATGTGATAAAAATAAGACCTTTCTTACCCAAAATGTCAAAGTTTTTCTACATAATCCATACTCTCAGAAACAGTATATTTTAAAATAAGAATAAAGTAGCGCCATCTTTATATAGAAGGAGCTATAAGTTAGGATGAAGCTAACCACTGAAAGATTTACTAGAGGCTTTACTTTGTTACTCAGATGGTTATACATTTTACTTGTTTTATGTTTGTAGTTTCAAGTCCTTTTTCTAAGATAAGTCCTTCCTATCTTTTTCAGTCTCTTTTTTTCCTTTATTTGCATGAGAGGCTTCGAGTATATCTTTTCAATTTTAAGGACTGAAACGTTCAAAAAATAAAATTAAGTCAAGTATTTTGCTATTCTTAGAGCAGGAGATAGGAGTTCTGTGTAAGTTACTTGGAAATCTTTTCTACTTTTCTTCGGATTGAGCAGTAGGCTTACTTCTTGCTATTTTTCAGAATTCTTCAATATAATTCAAAAATAGCGACAAATTCTGAAACTATGAATGGAATCACTTACTGACACAAGTTCCACATGTTTCTAGTTAAATCAAAATGTTTTCCAAGAAAAAAAATTGAGTTATATAAAAATGAATTGAGTTTTTGATTCTCAGAATATTGATTAGATGCATTTTATTTTTTTAAATTTTAAACTGCAGCATACACTGAATTTTTAAAGTACCATCTTCTTATTATTTTCTCAGAAAACAATTCTGATTGAGGGTGATATAATAAAGATTCTTGAAATGTTAGAGTTTTGATGATAGTGGCATGAAAATAATCAATCACCAAAGTTGCATTTACACTACAGAAAATGTTAGTTGAATAGCAGCGTGATATATAAAATACAAGACAATCCTTTCGACATATGTAAAAGTTTGGAGCAAATACAAATGTCTGAATTTTAAAATACTTTTAAGGATTATTCCACTTTAAAAATTAAAGATACAAAATGTATGTAAGACTTAATCTAAAGTAATCTTTTATATTCTTTATTTATATCTTTTATATTATAATTTTTATATATATATAAATTCGAAAATGAATTTTGATTTTTCAGGTATTTGTATTTTGAAGTAAGGAAATAGAAGAAATACCCGAAATGATCTCGTATTTGAACAACTTTCAAATGGATTTGAACTAAAATGAAATTGGTCTAGATTTAGTTATATCAACGTTGAATTTTACAGCAACATTAGGGCTATTTTGGGAAGAACTTCGTAATTTTGAACTACAGTCAGATAAAAAGGATGTGAACTGAGATGGAACACCCTTCTCCAAACTTCCACACTGCAGGAGGAGGACGTTTGGCCCTGACGGATTTAATATGCAAAAGACCCAGTTACAGGACGGTTTCATGGTTTAATCTGGTCTTGAACCTGAAACCTTCCAGTTTTAAAGCTGATATCTTACCAATAGATCCTACTATAAAATTCGACCTACATAATGATTGAGTTTTTTTTAAGCTGACTAGTCATTTTCGGTAAAAAGTATTATTCCATTAAAATGAAAAGTTATTAAAAAGGTATAAAGTGAAAATTTAAAAGTAATATAAAGTTTCTGTCAAGAACATATGAGTTTATCTCCAAACTTTGAATTTTTCAAGGTTTGTAGATGTCATTCAAGACATCTGAGATGGCATACAACAAATCGCGGGAAAAAGAAACTGGCAAAGGGGGAAGGGGTTGTACTAAGCTCTAGACTCGTAAGCATACCCACATATGCAGCGGAGCATTACAATATCCTTTTTATAGCAGGCGATACATCAAAATTGAAAAGTCACTTTTCAGATAAATCTGTGAATGCCAGATATAGTTTTGAGGACACTTTTTTTTCAAAAAAAAAATGAAAAAAGTGCACCGTCGAATGTATACAAATGCTATTTGAACGGGTGTATGGCTAGGCAAAAGTCTACCCTGAAGGAAAAAAAAAATCGAAAAGCTTTTCAGCTGTAGACGTAAATACAGGGGCATAGCATTTGTGTAATGGGACGTGGCTGTCCCTTTGGGACACCGGGGGACGGCTGACGAAAAATGATGATGCCAGGTTCACTCCGGACACCGTTTTCCACAAATAAGATGGATGAAGTTGAGTTGAGAGGCGAGATGGTTGCTGCTGCTGCCTTTTCAGAGAAAGGCCAAATATGAGCTTCGGATTTCTTTTGGTTAAAAACTTCATTTAATGTGAACTTTTATTTCTACTTCAGTTACTTTCTGAATGAACTGACTGAATTCGAATCCCTCCTTTTTTTCTTCTTCTTTAAAAGAAGATATGAGATTTAAAAGAAAGAAGTAATATATAGCACTTAGTATCATTTACTTCTGGTGTAATGTAGTTTTATTATAAGAATCATGTCAGAAAATGTTTTCATTTCCGAGGAAAATAAATGGAGAACCATTTGGAATAAATTGCTTTAAAAAAATTAATTATCTGCATTTGAAATTTTTTTTTGATGAGAGTGAAAAGCCTTCTATTGGTGAGTTCAGAAGATATAGTTTCAAAACATGTTCATAATTTGAAACACATGCATTTCAAATATTAAGAAAATCAGAAATTCGAGTTTTTGTAAGAATAAGATGTTTGTTTTAAATACAGATAGAGATATAAAGCTTCATATTATATTTTTCTTTAACGAAATATTGAATTATTTTGTGAAATAAATCGGAAAATGTTTTCATTTTCGGAGAAAACAAGTGGTAGAACCATTTGGAATAAAGTGCTCTAAAAAAATTAATTTTTGGCATTTGAATTAAATTTCCAAAAATTAATTTTCGGTATTTGAATTTTTTCGATAGGAATGAAAAGGCTTCTATCGGTAAATTCAGGAGATATAGTCTCAAAACATGTTCATTCTTCCGAATTCGATACACATGCATTTCATACATTTAAAAAAATCAGAAATTCAAGTTCTTTGTAAGAAGAATGTACACTTTTTAAATGCACGATAGAGTTGTAAAGCTTTATATTATATTGTTCTTCAGTGAAATGTTGAATTATTTTGTGAAACAAACCAGAAAATGTTTTCATTTTCGGGGAAAACAAATAGTAAAGCCATTTGGAATAAAGCGCTTTAAGAAAACTAATTTTCAGCTTTTGAATAAATTTTTTTTACTAGAGTGAAAAGATGTCTACTGGTGATTTCAGAAGATATGATTTGAAAAATATGTTGATACGTTGGAATTTAACATGCATGTATTTCAGATATTAAGAAAGTTAGAAATCTAAGTTCTTTGTAAACAGAAGATATAATTTTAAAAGAAAAAAGAGATATAGCACTTAATTTCTTAGTGTAATGTTGTTTTATTACATAAAACATGCCGTAAAAAGTTTTTATTCCTGTGGAATATAAATGACAGGGCCATTTGGAATAAAGTACTTCAAAAAATAGTTTTTGGCTTTTGATATTTTTTTTAACAAGAATGAAAAGCTTTCTACTGTTGAATTGTGTAGAAGCAATTTCAAAACATGTTGACACACTTGAATTTGGCATTCATACATTTCAGATATTAAAAAACTCAGGTATTCAAGTTCTTTGTAAAAAAGATATGGGGTTTAAAAGATAGAGGGGATATAGCCTTTAATATTTTTTGCTTTTGATGTAATGTAGTTTTATTACATGAATCAGGTCGGAAAACTGTTTCTATTTCTGGAGAAAATAAATGGTAGCGGCCAATTTGGAATAAAGTACTTTAAAATAACCAATTTTCGGCATTTAAAGAATTTTTTTTAACAAAAGTGAAACACGTTTTACTGGTGAATTTAGAAGCCAATTTCAAAAACACGTTGATATTTTGGAATTTGGCATGCAGGCATTTCAGATATTAAGAAGCATAGAAATCTAAGTAAAGATATGGTTTTAAAAGAAAGAAGAGATGTAGCACTCAATGTCTTTTATTTTTGGTGTAATGTAGCTTTATTAAATGAATTATGTCGAAAAATGTTTTCATTTCTGCTAAAAAATGGCAAGGCCATTTGTTATTTAAAAAATTAATTTTCGGCATTTAAATAAATTTTTTGACGAATTCAGGAGATATAATCTCAAAACATGTTGATATTTTCTAATTCGACATGTATGCATTTCAAATATTAAAAAACTTATAAATCATAGGACTTCGTTAATAAAAGATATAGATTTTAAAAACGTGCAATATATGAAACTTTATATCTTTTTTGTATCATGTTGTATTATTTTGAGAAACAAATCGGATTTTTTTTCATTTCAGGGGAAAATAATTAGCCATATCGTATGAAAAAATTTGTTTTATAAATATGCCTTTCACATATGAAGAAATTTTTTTGACAATAGAGAATAAAGCATTTTAGATAATTTAGATTTGGTGATTTCAGTAGATATAAAATGAAAGTATAAATAAGTCTTTGAATTAGTCATGCGTGCATTTCAAGCATAGAGGGAGATTTAAATCTTTCAAAAAGGCTGTAATTTTAAACGAAAGAATAGATATAAGGCTTTATATATATATATTTTTTACCTTGGTACCTTGTTATGCATTTTTATTTGAAAAAAATATACTTTCTCTGATGGAATAAATTTTGTCAATGTGCATTATAAGCTAATTTTCATTTTTCAGGAAAATATAATAATAGCAAAGAAAGAAAGAGACACCAGGTCATATAAATTCAGTAAAAAAATTCCTTACCTTATGGATGAATAGGTATGAAATAATATGGATGAGATTTTTAATTTACTTATGCCGGATATTTTTTATTTAATAAAAATATATTGATTTAGATTAATGATTTTTGCTTTTATAAAAAATATAATTTTTTATTTATTTATTTACCTTTTATGACTCATGATTTCTCAGTCCATTTATACAGATCAAACCGTACCATACATTTGACCAAAATTACTTTGGCACTGTTGTCGATTAAAACAGCTGATCGAGCTTCAGAAACAAGTTAAAACTTATGTTTCAACATATTCCATGCTTCTTTCCCATCAGTCGTGTGCCATATCAGTTCAAAAAGTTTTCTTTCCATCCCTTGATTAATTGTTGTTTAACACCGCTGCTTTCTCCATTCATACTCGAGTTTTTCTTCTTCAGGATAAGGCTTTTCTTCACCATTTACAAAATTCAGACTGTCGCGATCCATAAACAAGACTTTCATTTCTTTCTTCCATGACGAATAATTCAAATCGACGAATTTCGGGAACACAAAAGACGAAAATTCTCAATTCTTCTTTTCAGCTTAACAAAATTCACAATTAATAGCCCTTATTCTTCAAGTTCATAAACACGGATCTTACGGCAAAGGGTTTTGAGGTTTGTGGCTCATCTAGACCCATAACCATGTTGGACTATTTCTATCAACAAAAATTAGCAGATTAAAAAACAGGCATCAGATTAAAATCAATTCTTTTAATTAAAAAATAAAGACCTCTGCATCTTGTAGAATATACAGCTATGGCTTGTACACAGTATTTAAAAAAAGCATCCAATGGCAGTTCATTCGAAAGTAGAACGTAATTCCGGTTTCTTAATGATTATCCAATGATATTGCTCATCTGTGACCGACGTTTTCTTGATTTGAATATGCAATACTTGTGAATCTGTAATATTACTTCTCTGATAGTTAGTTTCAGTGTAAGAAGAAAAGTTTTACAGACATTTTAAAAACACTGAATGGATGGTACCTAGATCTATAACCAACACCAGCATTGGTCTCAAAAAGCAAAACTTCAAGAATTGTTGAATTTTAGAGATATTTCAGCTAAGAGCAAAGATACTTTATCCATCTAGAAAATTCTCTGCCCTGTCATAGGAACTGTAAAAAGCCGAAAGACAGAGTAGAGTTGAGATAAAGCAATTTGTCGAATGGATATTCACATTGGAATCTTAATCCTCAACGAGCTTTATCTGCAAGATTTTTGTATTTGCAATTATTTGATAACAATTTGTTTATTGTGAGCGTATTATTGATTTGCCGGAAATGAATTTTATAAACCTCCCAGAGCTTATATATCGTATTTTTGTGGAGAAGAAAGCTTAATTATTCACTATCGAAACTACTAACTTTTCATCCATAACCCCAGGAAGATTTTTCCACAGCATTTATCCTAATATAAAATGAAGTCTCCTGAAAGAGTCTGTTTATTTGAAGCACAAAAACTCGAGAAATAGTTAACAGTTATTGGAGATATTTATAACATTTTGTTGAACATTTATTGGTAAAGGTTTTTGTACATTAAAATCACGTCAAAATAACAAAAGGGAGTTTTATAACTGTGATTTATTATTCCACGCATGCGCCAAAATCTCAAACTGTGTATGTGCAAATAGCAAGAGCTGTGCATATATATATGATATGTTTCTTTGTTTAAGTCGGATTTCAAACAGAGAAACAAATCTCATCATACCGAAAAGAAGGAAATCCAACCTTGGCGGGAACAAATTAAATGCCAAAAAACTTCGTTCTATGAAAAATGTTTCGTAACTAATTTTGATAATTTCTAAATATATTTTATGTTTATTTGATGTTGCGTAACATGCCCATGTCATTTCGTGTGGAGGCTAGACGTAAGAGTTTAAGTTATTTTTCTTCTTGAATACTATTCCACAGGCAACGCGGTGCTGGTACTGCTAGTGACTAATAATGAGCTTGGTTCTTATAAATAATAATCAAATGAACGTTATAGAACAAATGGCCACTTGTCCGATTTAAAATTCACAGAAAAAGTAAATATTTTTTTTACAAAATTAGATCTGAGTCATTTACGTTAATAATGTTTTTTTTTAAATCTATCTGCCTGCATTCTTTCTTTTTACGATATATTCACAATATTGGCAAAAATTCATAATATTGACCAACATTCATAAGGTTGCTCGATATATTCACAATATCGAGCAACATCATGGAGATATCATAAAATTGCTTATGCAAACAGTTTTATGACAGATATTTATTCCAATCAATTAAAGGAAAGCAATCAAAATTGCATACTTGTTTCTTTCCACTACTTTATGTTTTTAAAGAGAAAATATATGGCCTTTTAAAAATATGAGGAAGAAAGAACAGAAATAATCCATAGAAATTCATTTGAGTTCATAGAAAAAATAAGTATTTGTTTTACCAAATTAGATTTGAGTCATTTACGCTAATAAGGTTTTTTTAATCTGTCTGTTTGCTTCCTTTCTTCTTACGATATATTCACAATATTGGCCAACATTCAGAACACAATGTTGGCAAACATTAATAATATTGACCAACATTCATAATTTTGCCCGATATATTCATAATATCGAGCAACATCATGGAGATATAAAAATTCTTATGCAAACAGTTTTATGACAGATATTTATTCCAATCAATTAAAGGAAAGCAATCAAAATTGTATACTTGTTTCTTTCCACTACTTTATGTTCTTAAAGAGAGAATATATGGCCTTTTAAAAATATGAGGAAGAAAAAACAGAAATAATCCATAGAAATTCATTTGAGTTCATAGAAAAAATAAATATTTGTTTTACCAAATTAGATTTGAGTCATTTACGCTAATAAGGTTGTTTTAATCTGTCTGCCTGCTTCCTTTCTTCTTACGATATATTCACAATATTGGCCAACATTCAGAACACAATCTTGGCAAACAATAATAATATTGACCAACATTCATAATTTTGCTCGATATATTCATAATATCGAGCAACATCATGGAGATATAAAATTTCTTATGCAAACAGTTTTATGATAGATATTTATTCCAATCAATTAAAGGAAAGCAATCAAAATTGTATACTCGTTTATTTCCATTACTTTATGTGCTTAAAGAGAAAATATATGACATTTTAAAAATATGAGGAAGAAAAAACAGAAAAAATAAAGCCATCCACTTATTTTTTCTTCTATTTTTTTGTAGCTCTTATTCCCTTTGTTGGTCAAACCTTATAGAGACGGCTATTATTTGATACCAGACAATAGATTGAAAACACTTTTGGGGCTAGCCAACAAACTAAACTATCCGAAAACAAATTTGCGCCAGAGTAAAATGAAAATTCCGTAACCCGAAGCGAAAACAAAGCGAACAAAAAAAAAAGCAGAACATGTTCTTTGAAATATTTTAAAACCTGCCACTCATCTCTTTCTCTCCTGCCTGAAACAGAACTCAACCGTCTTTGTGCTTTACGCAACAATTTAACCTTTTTCGCCTCGAAGAATAAGTTTCCATCTGGGTATCCACTGAAGATACGAATAACAAACATTTTCTGTTTAGTTGAAAGAAGCCGCCTACACTCATATTTACATTTAGAAGTGCTTCGGTAGCAAAAATATAAACACGCTATGCTGTTTCTTGCACCAGGAGATTTTTTCTCCTGCCCCTCAAAAAAGTTAAAATTTTGGTTAAGTTGGTTTCCATGGATGTTTGCCAAGCTGGGCAAAAGATGTTATGGAATTTTTATATTACTTTAAAAGCAATAAAAATAAGTATCTTTTGTGGTAAATTTCGCAATGATATTCAGTACTTATTTCATCTTTCCCACTTTTTTTATGTGGAAGAATGACTGTTTGGTGGAATAGTTCAAAAATTGAAAAAGAATTTCATAGATGTCTGTTCATTGGAAAAGGAACTGCTTGAAAAGAGATTTTAAAATGTCTTTTTGGCATTACCTAGTATGTATCGATTCTTTAAATATGAAAATCATTGACAGTGTCACCATTATCATTAAAAAGAAGCCACAGAATTCTTATATTACTTTAAAGCGATAAAAATAATCTTTTATTTTAGATCTGTCAATGATATTCAGTATTCATTTCCTTTTTCCACATTTTTTAGGTGGAAAAATGACTGTTTGATGGAATAGTTCGAAAATTGAAAAAGGATTTCATAGATATCTGTTCATCGTAAAATAAACTGCTTGAGAAGAGATTTTAGAAAGTCTTTTCGGCATTACCTAGTATGTATCGATTCTTTAAATATGAAAATAATTGACTGTGTCACCATTGTCATTAAAAAGAAATTATAGAATTATTATATTAATTTAAAGCAATTTTTGTGGTAAATTTTGCAATGATATTCAGTATTTATTTTATCTTTCCCACGGTTTCTTTTTGTGTATGAATGACTATTTAGTGGAGTAGTTTGCGGATTGAAAAAAAAAAATGGCCGTTAATAGTAAGATAAACTGATTGAAAAGTAATTTTAAAAGATCTTTTGCTCATTACCTAACATGCATAGTTTCTGAAATGCTTTAGATGTATTTAAATCATTTACTGAATACCCATTATCATTTATCGCTTCTTGTAATTAAAGGTTTTTTTTTCTATTATTCATTTTAAATCGTTCTATTTTAATTTTAAGAAGGAATATTATTTGGTGTTATTTCAAGATTTAAAAGTGGTTTTTCGTAACAGGCAACTTAAAATGCAACCTCCCGTATCTACTTATGAATTTTGGTCTTCAGTGTTGCAATAGCAAAGGATTGTACGAATACGATAAAATGTACTAATAACGTTATAATAATTAACTAAATCATGATGAGTAATGCAGAATATCGTGTGAATGAAGTGCATTTGTCTAAAATTGCACTAATTTGTAAATGCGAATAAAATTCCGAATTCCTCAGAATACTTAGAATCCAAGTGAAATGTTATGAAATGGCTTTTAAAATAATGAAGTGATTTTAAAAATTTACTCATATAAATATATTAAATTTATTGCAATTAAAATATATCACTAAGTAGGTTTATTGTAGCAAAGTGTATAAAATTTTTCAATGCAGGATTTTTTGCTTCTAAATAAATAATAACAAAAATTTTAATATAGAATATAACTAATATACAATGTAAATATACATGAAATGAATTAAATAATATATGCATCATATCAAATTTAATATTTTAAAATAGTAAGAATTGTTCCCTTTATTGAAATTCATTACATTCTAATTGTAAAATAAAGATCTTGAAAAATTTTGAGAATCAAAAAATCCAGACTGAAAATAAGATAAATTGTTTTAACCTAACTGAAAATAATATCTAAATAAGTATTCCAAACATATATCTCTCATACAATTTCTTCTTCATTTCAGTTTGAATATTTTAGGAAATCAAAAAAGTTCTCACCCTGTATTATGAATTTCTAATAATGGAATACTTTTCTGAGTCAAATTTAATTAGAAAATACTAAATAGAATTGTTATTAACACATTCCATCATAGATTAATAACATCAGATAATTTACATTTTTCAACCAATTATGTCAAATGAATAGAGTTATTAAAATTTTCATAAATTTATTTTGCCCAGATTTAATATGTTTATAATTTTCTGTCTAAAGACGTACGTTTGAACTTTCTCCTTTTTGTTTGAGATGGTAAATTATCAATTTCTAGACTTTTGATTATTCAGTGCATTAATGTGAAAAATTTGTCAGTAATATTTTGTTTTCCCTTATTATATATATATATATATATATATATATATATATATATATATATATGGAATACTTTTCTGAGTCAAATTTAATTAGAAAATATTAAATAGAATTGTTATTAACACATTCCATCATTATATATATATATATATAATGAAATTTCTTAGTCCGATTTAAATCTTAATTAAGTTCCTAATTTTAATCTTAATTTAACCATACTAGCTTGACGCTAAATGTACTTTTACTTCCTGATCCATTTCCTACCTTTTATTTATTTAATTTTACACGCGATTTATAAAACTGCTGTTTCCCACATTTTCTCACGACCCGAGTAAAGGGATGAAAATCCTTAATGTTTGCAATATTCTTTCAGAGCTACCTAAAATTCCCTTTTCTAATTCTAATCATGCCAAAGAAATCTCTATCAAAATATCACAGTAAAATCACCAATGGGAAGCATTTTCTTCTCTTCTGCTATTACTTTGCGATGTAGACTGGTGAATGTCTTAACATTTTTCTTTGTTTTTAAAATTTTGTCTTCCGTAGAGAAAAAAATAGTTTTAAAATTTCCAAAATTCCTTTTATTCACCCACGCAACTGCTAATATGTTTGAGCATGTTGAATCACGATTTTTAATTGAGAGAATAATAAAGGAAATATAGGTCGGAAAGGTGGAAAATGGGTTTGGCGAACCAAAAAGTAGTTATAAAATAAGAAAATAATACGAAAAAAAGTATAATCACTGTTAAAATACAATTGAAAAGTTTGAAAGCAAACTGGCTTAAGCTGAATGCACATTCATGAAAAGAAATTAAAGCATAATCCCATAATGTAAGGCAAATTCTTCTTCTTTGACAGCTAGCCACGTTTGGCAACGATTTTCATAATTTTCATAATATTATAAATGGGTCGTTAATCTCAAAGAACTTTAAAAGTCCCGCTCAAGGAATTCCAAATGTCCTACTCAAAGAATCCCAAATGTCCTAGCTCAAAGAATTCCAATTGCTTCATAAAATGTCATGGAGAGCTCTTTCCAGTTCTAAATCTAAAATTGATATGCACCTCAGATTGAAACATTTCTCCTCTTCATACACAGAATAGGTCCAATAGAGCTTCTTCTTCTTTTTGTGTATAGCTGATCATGCCGCCACTACTAAATGAGGCCTGTATCAACTGGATTTGTTGTGACTGACTGATGTCTTCAACATAATCCATCCATATTACTCAAAATCCATATATTATTGACAAATTCTCCGCACTGGCATTCTCTTAGAGGCGATTTGCTCTAAGTCACAGGTGGTCGATGTCTAATCTCTGCTCCCATCTTCTCCTGCATTTGCTATCCTGTTTTACTAGCAGCAGGCCAACACTTTGAAAAAACTATTTAAAAATTTGCTGTGCTCCTCCAAATGTACATCTCACAGTAGAAGAAAGGCAAACACTTTTAAACATTAAATTTTTTGTAAAACACTGTCAATTTTCAACATCATGACTTTTGATATTTTAAGATTTTATGGCACCAATAGTTTTGAGCTTAAATCCTTATTTTCAACTTTTAGATTCTTTCTTAATTATGAGACACTTGTTTAAATTATGATAAAAAGCACCAATACCTCCACAGATGCATTTATATTCCTGTATATTTCCAAATCTCCCAATCAGGGCTCTGAGCAGATGAGTGATCAGGCCTATAATGCTGTTTTATAATTTCTTTCACAAAAGAAACCATGTTTTCAACTTACAGTGTAATCATTCTGCTTAACCGGTGCCTATGGATTTTTTTATATATCCGTATGTATTAAGGCAAAATAATAAACATAAATGCAAGGAGATGGGACACATAAAACAAATCAGTAATAAAATAAATACAACACAAAATGCAATTTTTCAGCTATTTAATTTTCTTAAATAAAGTGATTATATCTTAAAAATATGATTGGAAATGAATATTTAGAATTTAAATAGCTGAAACTCATAATTTGGATTGTTTCAAAATTGTTATTGTTTTGATTTGTATTTATAGATTCTCTACAAATACTTAAGCAACTATTTTGGATCGATTTGAATTCTTTTTCCTAAAATTAATAATTGAAAACTGAGTCAACAGTTTATCGGAATAATATCAGTAGCTGTATTTAATTTAATGTTAATAATTCATGTAAGCTAATTATTAACAACAAAAGTTTGTATATAAAAAATAATAAGATTCGAAAATGGCTCTTTAGAATTTAAATAACTGAAGCATATTTTAGACTTTTTAAAATTGTTATTGCTTCACTTTATGCTCAGAACCTCCCTACAAACACTTAAGCACCTATTTTGCATGAATTTGAGTTTTTTTTCTAAAATTAAAAAATGTATTGAAAAATGTATCAATTGTTTATCAGGACAATATCATTAATTACAGTGAATTTAATGTTATTCTCATACCTCCCCACAAAGTAATTGAGTAACTTTTTGCATCAACCCGAGTTATTTTTTAAAATTAATAATTGAAAACTTGATGTGCCTCAGAACAAGTTTGAATTTAACTTTAATAATTCATGTAAACTATTTATTATATACAAAGGTTTTTTTTTACATAAAATACAAAAAGATTTGAAATAGTTCCTCAGAATTTAAGCAAATTAAACTCCTATTTTAGACTGTTTCTAAGTTGTTATTGCTTCCCTTTGTGTTCATAGACATCTTTCAAATAACTGAGCAACTATTTGACAACACTTTGCATTCTTTTCTAAAAGGTATAATTGAAAACTTTTTGGGAGTGTTAATAAATTATTAATATCTTAATTACATTATATTAAAACCTTTTTGGGCAATCAATAAATTATTGGGCTAATATCTTATTACATTAAATTAAACGTTAATATTTAATGTAAGTTAATTAATAACATTATAAATTCCAAATGTTAAAAGATGAACTATTTCAAAAAATTAACTGCTTATTGGCATGGAAAATAATTTCAAATATTTAAAAATAATGATCAAAGATAGAACTATTAATTAAATCTAATGAAAAATCCTTAGCATTTAAATTTGTAAAATATTTTTATGTGAAGAACAATAGTTACGGATGAAAGGTGAAGACAAATTAATTTTTTCGTAAAATATGGAATTTCCAAAATCATCGTTTACATCTGTGTAAATAATTCTAATCATTGTATTGTGTGTCATTCTCTCTTATAAATCGTTTGCTTTTGTTCTATGTTGACTTACTGATTGTTTTTTAATGAATTTTTGGTATTGAGCAGATGATAATTTACATTTCTAGTTGTTTAGTAAATGCATGTATTCAAAACGATACTTCTTTTGAACAAAAAAAAGTTAATTGTAAAAGGAATGTTTACTTATATTCTTTCATTATTAAATGTTTCTAAATTTTATTAAAAATACGCCAGTTGAAATTATTCATTATTAAATCAAGAAAAAAAAACATTGAAAATTGTGTTATATTTGCTTAGAAACAAATTATAGAGCTCAAATTGAATGCTCATTTCATGCATGGATCTAGCAATGAATCAACACAATTATTTTAAAAAATTGAATACTATAGAACAAAGACATTCATTTTAATAAACTTAAAACTAATTCGTAAAAATTCCCACATGAATTGTTGACACACAAAAACTGAACTGAAATGAAAAGATTATTATGACGATAAGCCAAAAGAACAAAAACTTTACTTCATTTTTAATTGGCTCGTTGAAAAGTGTGAAACTACAAAGGATTGTAGAATAGAGTTTGAAAATTTTAATGAATAGATTTATATAATTCTTATAAACCTGTTAATTTGGATTTAGTAATAATTTTTTTAAGAGTCATATGGGCAACTGCGGTTGAAAGCAACATCTGGCATTTTCTCAACTGATTATAGAATTCTCCAAAAATTTACCTCAAGAATGTATTCATTTCTTTAAAACAGTTTTTAAAAAATAATACTGTGGTTGCCAATTTCGCTATTTGAATCTTAATTAACATGAGATTTTCTCTATTGTACTAAAAATTTTAAAGAAGTCTTTCTTTGGGAATTCGACTTTTTGACGAATTAATTAACGTAGGCTTAAGATATTTTACATTAATAATATTTGATGAAAGATTTTTAGATTTCCTTCTAAAGCTTTTGAAAATAATTCTACTTCTTTAATTCACTTCAGTTATTTCTTTAACGAATAATATTAATTAAGAATTCTTTCAGGTTAAAGTAAAAAAAAATCAAACAACGAAAATTTAACAATTCTTTTCTAGGAATTACACTGTGGATGTAAAGGTTCCTAAGCATTAATTTAAGGATTTGGTTACTAATTTTGATATGTAACAATACATGTAGTATTTGAAGCAAATTTTTTATACGATATGAGTTTATTTTATTGCGTAAGGTTATAATTTCTAAAACAGTTTCTGTAAAATTATTTTTAAAACCATTAATGATGTTGTGATTTGATTCCTGAGTATTCTTCTTTAGAAGATATAAAAAATTATTAGAATATACAGTTTAATGAAAGGATACCAATTAAGCTAGTCCATGACCGAGTATATTTTAGAGTAAAAAAATCTTTGTGTATATATATATATATATATAAATTTTCCTCAATACATATTATAATTATCAGATTTGATAATTCCTCTTACTAACCCCAAATGACAGCTCATTATCACTATCTTTAATGTTATGCAGAAAAGATTTATTTGCTTGGAAGTCAAAAAAAGTAGACGCACATGTGAATGTGAGCGATTAGTAGCTCTATGAAAAGCAGAGCAAATTTATTTTAATGATAATCCGGAAACCCAGAGACATCCCTGTGAAATAAATAGTCTACGAAGAGAATTTTTTTTATTGATTTTAAGAAATATTCGTGACTTTGATAGTGAATTGCTTATCAGAATTTGTATTAAAATAAAGATTGTGTCTATGTAAATAAATGAGCGATTTGTCAAGAAAACTGCTCCTGATTTTTCTTGCACAGAATCTTCCATTTTTGAAAACAGGAATACATGATATGGGTTATCATCAGTGCAGAAATACTTTTTTAGGTAAGTGACCCCTATATTGGACAATAAGTTTTATTATAAATAACAACATGCAATAAGAATTTATTATAAAATTTATATGAGATTTTATTAAATCATGAAAATTATTTAGAATAAAATTAACTAAACTTGTGGGTTTGATTAATTGAATATATGACATGGAAATGTTAATTAATGAAATTAATAAAAACTGAAACTTACAGGATGTAAATGAAAATGATGTAGCAAATTTTTGAGCACATTAGACACCATCATTATAAAGTTGTTATATTTATTGGAAGTTAGTTTTGCCATACGAAGCCTACAAACTTGCAGTAATAAAATAGAAAGGAACATTCGTGAAATTGACTCATTTATCTATGCACAAAAACTAAAATTGAAATAAATATATGTAATGTAATAAATTGCATTCATTTTTAAAAATAAATATGAAATGATTTAAATGAAATAATCCTTTATCATCAAAAGACAAAAACATGCATACTTTTTGGGGAACTTTTTTAGGATAGAATTCTCAAGTTATTGCATATTACAACTAGTTTGTATTCAAAAACTTTAAATTTGAAATAATAAAAAAGGCAAAGGAAATTCAAGAAAAAAAAGACAGATTTCAATATTCTTGATAAAAGATAATTGCACAAAAATAAGTTCGTTATAACTAAAAATGAAAATAAACATTAAATTATATTTTTCCGATTGGAAATTTTAATCATCATAACATTTAGCTCATATTCCAAACCTTGAATTTGTATTAACAAAACTGAAAAGAAAATTTATGAGCATGAAAAAGATTATTCATTTCAGAACCAAGTAATTGCCAATTACGGACTGAATAAGAAATTAATTTGCCATTATAAAAGCTAAAAAATAGGAAATAAACTACTTTTTCAAATGTAATTCTCATGTCCTAGTCTTATTACAACCAATTCAAATTCAAAACTTACATGCTTGCAATGGAGAATTCATGAAATTGACTAACTTGTGTATACTTAAAAATAAAATTGATATAAATAGTTATAATGCAATAAATTGAATTTATTTTTTCAAATAAGTTTAAAATTAATTTGAATAAAATAATCCTTTATCATCACGATAAAAATGAAGAGATTTTTTTAAAAAATATTATATTGTAATTTTATCATTCTACATTACAACCAACCATTTACAAAGTTTCAGGGAAAGAAATGCAAAAAAAAAAAAAAAAAAAAAAAAATCACGAAAAATGGTAGATTTTTATATTTATGAGTAAGAAAAATTTCAAAAATTAATTCGTTATTGTAAAAAATGAAAATAAAAGCTGAATTACTTTTTTAATATGGAAATCCTAATCATCGTGGTATTACCACCAGTTCAAATCTTAGATCATCGTGCATAACAAATGGTTCAAATTCGAAACCTGTACATTTGCAGTTACAATAAAAAGAAAATTCACGGAAATGTTACAGTTTAGTATTTTTCAGAGATAAACAATTGCAAAATAAGGATAAGAACAATAATTCGTTGCAGTAAACTGATAGAAATAAAAACTAACTTATTTTTTCAGAATGGCAACTTTAATCATCGGTGTTTTCAAACTAGTTCAAATCAACTTATTTTAATAAAGAACTTGCTTTACAACTAATTCAAACCTCAAATTATCGTACGTTGCAAATAATTCGAATTCGAAAACTGTAAATTTGCAGTAACAAAACAATAAGGAAAATTCACGAAAAATTAAATTTTCATATTTTACAAAAATAAATCATTGCCAAAAGATAATTCTTTACAGCAAAAATGAAAATAAAAACTAAATTACTTTTTAAAAATGGAAACCTTAATCATCGTGGTATTAAAACCAATTCACATTTCAATTCATCGTACATTTTTAAAGAGTTTGAATTAGAAATCTGTAAATTTGTAGCAACAAAAGAAGAACAAAAATAATTCATAAAAATTTAAATTTCTGTATTTTTCAAATTAAACAGTTAAAAAAAGAGTTTTTACAATAAAAGATGAAAATAAACACTACATTATTTTTCTTGATTGGAAACCTAAACAATTGCGCTATTACAAAAAATTTCAGCAACATAATTGGAAAGAAAATTTACGAACATGATAAATATTAATCATTTCAGAAACAGGCAATTATATAAAAAGGTCACTGATTGAAATGGTACTTTATTATCAAAAACGATAAAAGCAGAGAAAATTAATTTTTAAAACATTGAAACCAAGTCATTGCGTTATTACAACGATTCTATAGTTAAAACTTAAATTTTCAGTAACAAAAGCCGAATTCAAAATTAAAGAAAATGTCCTATTTTTATTTATTTCAGAAACGAATAATTGCATAAAATAGTTCGTTAAATGAGATTCTCCGTTACCATCATAAAAGATGAAGAGATGCGAGAAATAACGCGAAATCAATACTTTTTTGTTGATTTTCCTCCTTTAGCTTTTCAAAGGAATAATTAATTTTAATTCAAGAGGCGATTGAAATTAACAATTCTCTTATTGAAACATCTATCTGAATATTAAAAAAAAGGCATTGGAATGTATCAAAAATAGTTCATTAATGTAAAGACGAGCATTTGATTGTCTCAAATTAGAAAGACTTAAAATGAAAACAAACCTTGCAATTGAAAATGAATTACGAAAGAAGCCTTAATTAGTATTATTTTGCAATTCAGAATTATTTCCGGGAAAATTGATTATTATTTTAATAAATGTGCATTTCTTTAAGGAGAAAATAATTTAGGAGTTAATATTTCAAGCATTCTTACGAAGTACGAATAACAACTTTATGAATAAAGTAGAAAATAATTGCTTATTGAGACAACTTTGATTTTAATTTTTGTAAAAAGTAATTTAGAAATTTTTAATGAAGAATCTTAAATAAATTATTTTTTTGTTCAATGAAATCATCTAGTTGCTTTATTAAACTAATAATTAAACGATCAATGGCCATTAAATCATCTTAAACTTAAATTAATATATTTTCAGCATTTTTCGTTCTAATAAGGTAATATGTTTTTTATTTTTGGTAGATGATTTGGGTAAAAATTGCATTGTATACAAATTGAAATTTGAAAATTTAAAACGAAGGACTTATTGGAATGCTAACTATATAGATTCTACCAGTTGTGGGTAAAATATATTGTTTCTATTGTGTAGTCGCAATTAAATCTTTTATTGAATTGATTATGATGAATAACAGTTATGTATGAAGATGATGACTACGATTTAAGTTAATGCATGATGATAAAGATGAGTGGTGATGTTCTCAACAAAGAATTTTCAAGTGTCACAATATGACGATCATTAAAGCTTTATTTATTTATAGCCTTGCACTTTTTTGTTTATTGTAAACATGAACTTTCCCATTGTAATCGAGTCCCATGATCTAACAGAATCAATATAAATTTAAATGTCTTGGTAATTTCTTTCAAACTGGTCTTTGTTTTTTTTAGTACTTCAAACTGATTTTCTGACTTCTTGTATGAACTCCATAAATAACTGGCAAAATTTTTCTTTAGCTTTCATAAATGGACAAGAATCCTTCTTTTAAATATATGAGTAAGCATAAGAAAAGTGGCTGAATTTTATAAATATAATGAATTCTGTTGTTGAAAATGAAGCAAAAATCATTTTTTAATTATTATCAAAATTCAGGGAAAACTATACAGCAATTGAATCGGTATTAAAAAAACATTTTTAAATTTATAAAATGATGTAAGTAACAGTCCTGTGCTAAATATATATTTACCCAAATCCTATATATATTCTTATTACTCAAAATTAAAAAACATCAACTTTCGAAGGTGCACATTTTCACAAGTTTTATGTCACATTTCATTCATCATTGTTAAATAATCTATCATGTATGGAGACAACTTTTTCTATTACAAATACATACAATTTTATCTTACTACTTTTGAAAATTGGATAACTGTGATATTTTTATGTAAAGAATTTAGTGAGGCATATTTGATATTTATGCTTTGAAGCTCTCTAAAACATTTAAAAAAAATTGTTTTTAATTTTATATTCTATCTCATAACACATCAATTTAATATTATTTTGTTTGTTAACATTATTTTGCAATTTTATATACACAGTTTACTTCCGTACTTTTGATATTTGTGGTATAATGAGTTGTTCTCTCAAACATTACAAAAACTTCATTTGTTTTATATGTTCTATCACCAAAACAGATCATTTTAATATTATTTTATTTGTGAACATTGCTTGGATGTTTTATGTTGAACATTTACTTAAGCAATTTTGATATTTACTTAATGCTCTCTGAAATATAATAAAAAAATTCTTTTTGTTTATATTATATTATTTGTTTTTTAATATTATTTTGCAATTTTTTTAAATGACAAGATTAGCAACATTTTCTTTGTAAACTAATTTCCACATATCTTTCCAAACCACAACCAAAATCTGCAACGAGAGAGATTCAGATATCTTATTGGTCATATACGGGGAATCGGATATCTATATATCTATTCGCATGTGAATTTATGCTTTAGCGCTTATAGAATTCTATGAAAATTAGCTCTATTTTGAATGAATAAGACCACTTTCAGAGATCTACGATGTTGAATAATGGGATAACGGATTTCAGACTTTTTGCAACGCAGTCAACTTTTTTCCCTTCAAATTATTAAAGTTCGAATACCATTTTATAGTGAAATTTTATTCCTCTAAATACAATCAATGAGTACAAACTCAAATACAATTTCATTTTTTTATTTGGCATTGTAGACGGCAATTGTAGAATTTAGACACATACTACAGATATTTGATAAAAACTGCAGAATACTATACAAATTTAATTATGTTTTGTATGAAAAGACATTTTACAATCAATATTTATGGCATTTTATGGTCATTCTATATTTCTGCTAGAATAATTCTATTTCTCTTTGATAACCCAGGCAACTAAGCCAGTAAGACCAAGTAATTAAGACAACAAAGAAAGAAAGGTGGCCAATGAAAGCTAAAAACTCTCCTCACGTACAAGCAATAAATCGGAAAAATGTTCATTAAGTCTTGCTGCTGCTTCCGTTAATGGCCAGTTCATCCAAACCATACACATGGCACAGTGAAATAAAGATGTTCGATGGGTCTTGTTTCATATCCGAGACATTAAAGTATATTTCTTACTAAATGGTCAAATATTAACAAGAGAGCTAAACCATTTTCGCCTGATGTATTTTGTTAACCAGTATGAGAATGCAGAAATATAGCAATATACATTCGTTAGAAAACTTGAACTTGAACATTATAAGAGCTATGGTGGCCTAGTGTAACATTATCAGGTAGGAAGGATTAAAGTTTCGTGATTCGATTCTACTTGAAGATCCCTCATGTGTGTCGATCAACTCAGTGGTCCATTTAGGACCACTAAGTGAGAATCGGTGGCCTGGTGGTAAGATCGCGGCCTCCTAAAAGGAAGGTTTCAGGTTCGAGACTCGATTTCACCGAAGAACCGTCGTGTAAGGGGGTTTCTTGCACGTTAAATCCGTCAGACCAAACGTCCTCCCACTGGTGTGGTCTGGTAAGGGGGGTGCAGCTCAGGTTTCGTCCTCGTCATCCAACGGTGGTTCAAAATTTTGAGGTTCGTTCCAAAATAGTCCTAGTGTTGCTTTATAAAGGGACGTTAAAATAAGTAAACTAAACTAACTAGGGACACTAAGTGCCTCTTCTATGTCAAGTGCTTTAAATCTGATGACCTAGGTCAAATGTTTTTTCACAGGTTAGCTAAGGTGTAGTTCTTATCATCAAAACTTGGTTCCTATTTATGATTCAAAATAACTTTTATATTCCTTTATAAAGTTAAACGTTTATATTATTAAAAGAAACAAAACACACACATACACTGAGCTATATAAGTATGAACACACATTCCAATGATAAAACACATCTCCTACGGTAGAGAGGACTTATCTTTACTTCCTTCTTCCAAGTTACCATGGCAACTATCTTTCAGTTTTCGCGGATACTTAGGTAGGACGAAAGTAATTACAGTTTAGTTTCTGTTTAAATTTTCAGCATTAGTGACACCTTGATAACTTAAATGGGAGGCTAAAAAGTAAACTTTACCTATACATATGGATAAAGTAATGTTAAAGGGTCCAGTTACCTTTACTTCAATGACGGGACTTTCCTGTCAAAAAAGGGCATTTACCATACTATGATACCTACTGATGATACCAATAGGAATACAAAATTTAATTATGAAAGAATTTGAAAAATAAAAGTTTAATTTATTTACAATTAATTTATAAATATTACCATATTTTTTATTAACAATAATAATAAAAAATAAACAGGATTAAAATTCTAATTTTCATAAAACACTTAAGAAAATAAGTCTCAAGTACTTAAGTTTTTTTTTAAAAACTTTATTTTACAGAAACTGTTTTTTTAATCATTTTAAGTACCTGTAAAACCAAATTATGGCAGTTTTTTTTCTTCTAAATCGTGTTTATTTCGGGGAAAACATTTAGATAAGAATCACATACTGATTACATATCAATATATTTCAATCTACTCATGCATAAAATGGACATTGAAACAAAAAACACACAATGAAAACGCTTAATATAACTTGCTATTTGAATTGGTTGACGCAATATTTGCATTGTTGCTATTGGGTATGAGTGGAATGTATTTATGTAGAATGTCATATAACGCCATGTACAAAATTCTGAAGTACGAGTAGATTACCAATCTATGGCAACAACGCAAGTATTATAAAAATTCACGAGACGGTGCTATGCAACGATGTCAGTATGAACACAGATAAAAAAAAAGGCTGTAACATCTAGTCATAACACTTTATAGTATTGAATTTGATCCAAATCGTTCAAGCTATTTCCGAGAAACACGAAATATTACTTATTTATATAGTTTATCTTGTTATTCGAAATAATTAATACACTAATTGCATTATCAATATGAGTGCGGGTTTAACGTATTCGTATTTGGATGCTATAATAAAGAACCATCTCTCAAAATTCTGAAGTATTGGAAATTTATTATCCAATAGCAACAATGAAAGTGCAAGAATAATTCTCGAAATGACGCTATATGATATTGGCTTAAGAGTCAAATAAAAAAAAAAGGTTATAATTTTTAGTAATAAATACTTCTTATGCAGGTGAATGTTTGGAAAATCATGTTTTTTGTGGTTTTTTTTACGAAAGAGGTTTTATATAGTCAATGGTAAAATCTTATCTGAATATAATATTTGATATAAAATGTTAGTGCTATTTCCGAAATACAATATTATATATTTATATATATATATATATATAAGCAGTGGATTAAAAGTTATTTTATTATTTTTTTCTAAGAAATTTTTAGAATATACATTCTTTTTTGCATTATTTACGCCCTAATGAATTTTTCCTTGCACCAGCGAGAAAATTACGCTTATGCTAACATGCCAGGAAGATATAGATATGTATTCCTTAAGTTACGGAACGCCACACGAAATACTAACTACTCCAAAACTCTTTTATACACAAATCCAATTATCCAAATAGTGTGTTAACTAATGGAGAACCATTCTATTATAACATGATTATTCCGCTAATCAGTATCTCTAACTAATTAGTTTAGCTCACCCTCAACGCTAACTTTCCTCCGATTCCAGCAATATGAGCCAACAATTTTCGAAAGTGCGCTACCACGCTTTAAAATGCATTAAAATGCACTTCTGCTGTAACATAATTCATATAAGGCTAACGCTACGCAGAGCTCGGAATTTAAAGCTTGATTATGTTCCTTGAACCTTAACTGGCACTCAGCTCTGAACAGCAGAGCTCTTGAAAATTAATTCCGTCAGCCACGCTAATTTAGCTTATTAAGTTTAAAGACTGCTCCCACAACGCGGGCTCTTGAAAGTTTACGTATATTTATTAATAACAGGCCAGTCACTAGTAATGCGACTTTGGATATTAACCATACCATTAGATGGCTCTAATTGGGACTAAATTAAAATTTACGAAAAGGGTTGACTATGCGGCATTTTTGGGGGTTAGCTTTAGAGGACAATGTTGCTTTTTCTTCCTAGTGATAAAGGGCCCTTTAGCTATTCATGCTCTTGATAGAGGAGATGACTTTAACTCATCCTCATCTTTTAGGAAAGATGACCCCCCCCCCTTCATACCCATATTATAAAAGACGTAATTTAGATTAAGGTGTGATATGTGGTGGATAACAAATTCGAAGCTAGTGTTTGCAATAAATTAAATTTAATTACAGTACGTGTAATTTTAAATAATTTTGTAAAGTACTTTAAAACGTAACTACTGGTGTTTATCTACCATTATATCATATCTACCATACAAATGGGATTTAATATAAATTCTTTTGAACGAAAATGATTATGGATATATTTATCTAAATGTGGAGGTACGTGGGTTCATAAAAATTACAAAGATTAATAAATATTAACCATTATGGTTATAAGTATTATGATATGACGAATTATTTAATTATTTAAAGAATTTTTTTAAAAAAAAGTTCTTGATTTTAAATTTAAGTGTTTGCAATAAATTAAATTACTGTACGAATAATTTGAAATAATTTTGTGAAAGTACTTTAAAACTTAAATACTGGCATTTATTTATCATTAGGTATATGGGATTTAATATTAATTCTGTTGAATGAAAATGATTATGGATATATTTATCTAAATGTGGTGGTACGTGGGTTTATAAAATTATTAAGATTATTAAATATTAACCATTATGGTTATAAGTACCATGATATGGCGAATTATTTAATTATTTAAGGAATTTTTTAAAAAATAGTTCTTGATTTTAAATTTTATTTATCCATACTTTTGTTATCATTGTTTGGGTTTTGTGGTCTTCTTCTGTTTCATCTATAGTTATAGTTTTCCTTTTATGTGATTTAGGTAAAAATGATTTTGTTTCATCACATCGATCATCAGAAGATTAACCATCATAGTTTAAAGCATGATGATATGAAGAAATATTTAATTATTAAGGGAATTTTAAAATAAATTCTTGAAAATATTTAATTTAATTTATTCACATTTTTTAAAAATCATTTTTTGGTGTTTTATAATACTTTTTACTACATCTGTTGCCAGTGTTTTCCTTTTAAGAGATTTAAGTAAAATGATTTTATTTCATCGCATCGATCATCAGAAGACTAACTGTCATGATTTAAAGATGATGAAATGGAGAAATAATTATTACAGGATATTTTAAAACAAATTCGTAGAGAGTCTAAATTAAATTTTTATGTTTTTTTTCATTTTTTGTGTTTTGTAGTACTTTTTTTCAACTATTGTCATTATTTTCATTTTACTTGATTAAAGATAAAAAAAGATTTTGTTTCATCGCATAGATCATCAGAAGATTAGCCATCGTGGTTTACAGCCTCAAAAGAAGAAGAAATACTTAATTAATATAGGAAATGATAAAATAAATTCTGGAAGATTTTAAATTTAAATTTACTATGTTTTTTAAATCTTAGTTTGAAAATATTTTTATTGCGTTTTTTAAAAATTACATTTGATATCATTATTTTCATTTTAGTTGATTTATTCAAAAAATAATTTTTTATCATCGCATCGATTATCAGAAGATTAACTCTCATAGTTTAAAGCATGATAAGACGATGAAATACTTAATTATAATAGGAAATTTTAGAAGATTAGAAATTAAATTTATTATTCTTTTTGTTTAGTGTTTGTGTTTTGTGGTATTTTTGTATTGCATTTGAAGTCCTTAGTTTTATTTTATATGATTTAAGTATAAAAAATTTTTGTTTCATTGTTTATATAAGATTGTTTCATCGCATCAATAATCAGAAGATTCACCATCATGATTTAAAGCATTATGGTAAGAAGAAATATTTAATTACTATAAGAAATTTTAAAATTAATTATTCAAGATCCTAAATTAAAATTTTATGGTTTGTGATTTATGGAATTTTTCTATTATATTAGATGGAAAATCTCAAAGTTTATATTTCTGAGAGTTTGCTGTGTTTCTGCTTCTCTTTCTAGATTTTATATTAATTTTGATATTCTGTTTTTTTTCTAATGTTTTATTCCAAATAAACTTTAAAATAATTTCAAAGTATCTTAGTAATTGAAAATAATGTTGAAAATTATTATTATGAAAATACAAAAATAAATAAAATTACAACAATATATATATATATATATATATATATCTGTGTGTGCTCATTCTTATAATACTGGAGAAAAATTTATACAATTTCTATGGTTAAAAAGATTTAAAATTAATAGCTTCAAATAAATTCAATCAAAATTTACAACATTGTATATATTGATTATGAAAATGCTAATTTTAACATAATCGATATTATATTTCTATATTTTTTATATGTTTAATGTTTATATTTTAAAGTTAGCGACTTCCTTTAGGAATAGCTGTCTTTAAATTATAAAATAAAATCTATCATTACAGATTAATGTCAATTCAAATGTGAAATGGACATTAAATTTTTGAAATATATTTTAATTTATAAGCCATTAATATATATATTTAATCTCTCTTATCTTTCCATAATTATTTTTAATAGCAAACTAGTTTTAATAATATCTAAAGAACTATTGTCATAAACATCCTGAATATACTGCTCATTTTCAAAAGATATTTGTTACACAGAAAACAGCTATTGAAACCTCACTCATTGATCTTTAAAGTTCAACTTTGAGGTACAAAATTCTTGAAAACTTTTGGAATTTGTTTAAAATAAAATGTCCGTTTTAGAAAATCGGAGTCACTTATTATTTGAATTTATAAGCGATCTTATTTCATGACATGAACGGTTGTATTTCAGTACATAATTATTAGTTACTTTAACAAAAATATCATGCAACATAAGATATTTTACACATATATGACACAAAACATTTTTACTTTACAGGACAACAATTTGTTAAGGGAGATTTTATTTTTTAATTTATGAGTTGATGCAGACATAATTTATGTATTTTTTTTAATCAAAATGTTTTGTAACTCAAGTTTTTTTTAAAAACATATGTAAGACATTAACAAATTTTTAGTTTAAAAGAAAAGAATTTGTTATTTTCCTTCACTTGATTTTCGGTGTAGTGTTTTGAATTTTTAAAAAGTATTTTGATGCTCTCACATCTGAATTTTCGACTAATCAATCAACATAATTTGATTGATTTTATATCATTGTTAAAACTGGTAAATACATTGGATGAAGCAATGGTAAACATCGTCCTTAGTATTTAGAACAATGAATTATAAATTAAGATTAAATAGCAGAAATTAATTGTAAAAAAATCTTTTTTCTAGAATTATAAAATATTTTTTAAACTGTTTTTATTGAACTTATTTATTAACTTATCATATAATTAAGTGCACACACACACACACACACACACACACACACACACACACACACACACACACACACACACTATCA
>JAPMOQ010045643.1:1609310-1624971 GCA_026543055.1 Argiope trifasciata | reverse complement strand
GGATTTTTTCTACCCTCAGACCATGAAAAATATTCCATACCAGACCGGTAATCCAAAATTGTACCAGTCACACGATCCTGGGTCATTTCCTCAGCAGGATTCTTTTTTTTTTTGCCTCTCTTCTTCAAAACTGAAACCATTTCTACCCAAACTAAAATGCATGAGACACATTCTCTATTCCTACTTTATATATATATGTCGGTCATACTTTCATATATCCGGCAAAAAAGGCAAAAAAGGGCAAAAAAAAACACACATAACCCTTGACACCAGCAATTTCAGTGTTCAACCGCTTTGCATAAATCTATTCTTATTTCTTTCCTAGATTCCTCTAGAAATGAAATAAATAAAATATACACTCGCTCTTCTTAAAACTGGGCGTTGAAAGTGGAGGGGGTCGAGAAGGGGGGCAGACAGAGGAGTAGGGAGGGGTGCTTATTTTTTATTGTGGTTGTCGGAAAATATACCGTATATCATTTCTAGAGTTTGACGATTTTTTTGCTGTTTCCATCGCACTGCTAAAAGCATCCAAGAGTCTGATCGTCCGTCTTAGAGTCCGTTCTGAAATTTTTTTCTCCGTTTTTTTTCCCGGTCCCACTGAAGCTTTTTTCTCCCTTTTCTTTTTTATATTTTCCCCTATTTTATTTCTTTTTTTTTATCCTTCTACGCTCTGGCTTGGAGAGAAAGGATTAAATTCTGGAACAAATCATCTATCTTTCATGAGTGTCTTCCTTTAGGGAATAAAGGGTTTTTGCCTTTATATATATATATATATATATATATATATCCTTTATTTTTGTTTATTCTTTTAGTATTCTTTGTTCTATTTTTTTGCCGTGGTGTTTGTCTGGTACCATTTGCCACTGGATTAAGATGAAGTGTCCCCACAGCGTACGACAAAAAAGGAATCTGCATTGTTGCATCGCCTGCGTATGCAAGATTTCTGAGAATACTGATAAAAAGAAAGGAGGCATTATTCTTAGCAGAAAACTTGCTCGCAGAACACAATGGTCTTTGATTTATTAGGACTTTTTGGCTGAGGAATGGTCGCATCCATTTGTTGATCCAGAACAGCATCATATTGTGAATGAGGAAGAATAGTCGTCATTAAATCATCCTGATAAATATACTCAAGGGAAAAAGCAGTCAATCAAATAAATTTTTGGTTCGTCTCAAAAAGGGACTCAAAAGAGAAATAAAGATTGTAGAATACTCAAAAGCTGACTTATGAGATATATTATTATAAAAAAAATATCATAAAAGGCTTATAAAATATTTAGTCTGGGATTTGAACAATAAAGTGCACAACTAATTATGCGGCTTAATATAGTTGAAGAATACAAAAGCAAATTACAAGCGGATAACAAAAAAGTCAGATACTCAAAAACTGGCCAGTGAAATATATTATAATAAAAATATTATAAAAGGCTTATAAAATACTCAGCCTGGGATTCGAACAATACAGTGAACTCCTGAGTATCTGCCTTAATGTGGCCGAAAAACATACCGGATAACAAAAAAGCCAGATACTCAAAGGCTGGCTTATAAAATATAGTATTATAAAAAATATCATAAAAGGCTTATAAAATATTCAGTCTGGGATGTGAACAATGCAGTGCACTCCTGGGTATCTGGCTTAACGACGCCGAGAAACATGCAGGATGACAAAAAAGTCAGATACTCAAAAACTGGCCAATGAAACATATTATTATAAAAATATCATTAAAGGCTTTTGAAATACCCAGCCTGAGATTTAAACAATACAGTGGACTCCTGAGTATCCGGCTTAACTTGGCCGGAGAACAGATCGCACAAAAAAATGCCTGATATTCTGGTGTTATATAAACTGATTTCTTTGCATACCAATAGCAAAAGACAAAGTTTTTATACCTAATATCACTTTTAGAATAGACATTTTCGTTTCTATTCTATTGTGACTTATGGCATTTTACAAGCCCTCTGACAGTTATCTATCTGTCTGCGATTTAATCATGCGAGTGACCATCTTTTGTTTTTTTCAGTTGCTACCACTATCGCTAAGAGTATGACTTAGCTACTTCACGCGTCGCATTCGTTTACATAACCCCTTTTTTACAGATTTATACCTATACACACTTCACAGACAGAACACAGAAGAAGAAAAACCATGCCCGAACCTGAATTTGAACTGGGACACCCAGATCACGGGGAAGACAATCTACCACTATATGCCAGGACGCCGACATTTAATTCTTATTTCGTACTAAGCCTTTCATTTATCTCAAGCACTTAGAACGTGAATGTGGTCCTAATCCGGTGAATTATTCAGCAAGCTGAAAGTGACGTTTTGAGTTAAAACAAAAGGCTCTGAACTGGAAGTTTATGTATACTAATATACTTCCCTGTACATTACAAAAATATTAGAGGTAAAATTAAGTTAAAGGATATATACTGTTCACATTTCAACCTAAATTCTGTAATTTTCCCTGTGGTTAAGTTAAACATCATTGCGCATTCTTCCAGAACAACTTCCGAATACTTTACGTTCTGTGCAGTTATAATCAGAAACAAATAAGGGTGTAAAATAAGCTGTTACAAATTAGGTGGTGGTACAATGCTTCTCTTTCACGCTTCTAACCTAAATTCTGTAATCTTCACTGTAGTGCACTTAAAAATCATAAAGCATACTTCAAGAACAATTTGAGAATTCTGTATGCACTTTGCAGTTATTAAATCGGAACAGCGGCAAGAATTGATGTCCATTATACACTGACGAAACAATAGGACAATTAGCAGAACGCTGCTCTTTTCTTGTCACAAACTCTATTTTGCACACGTAGGATGATCGTCCAAAGCACCTGCTTCCAAAACCTTGGAAATGTTGCCAACGCAACATCTTGACTTCATGATACAATTACGATAAAAGTAAACTAGATCACATAGTATGAAAGCGGGATAATCGAATATTCGGTATACTCTACATAATTCTAGGAATCTGTATTATAATTAACAGAATATGTATGTGAGAAAAGGCAATGACCAGCATTAATAATTGGCATATATTTATTAAGAAGTGACGTACTATTTAATTTAGGGGACACACATTATTTAACTAACACAAAAACATGTCAAAAAATAATTGCATGTGAGTGGCATATCTTAACGACCCAACACCGAATTCCCGTCTGCCAATTTAGCAGTAAAAATAATCATGTAATTGTCATGATATAATCAGTGATGGAACATGACGCCATACAGAATATGAAAACTACAGGATTGACAAAAATTTCGTAAAAACTTAAAAAATCCATAAAATTCGAAAAATAACAACAACAACAAATTTTTTTTGCAGGTTTAGAATTCATAAATCAAGGGGTTTTTAATAAATGAAAAAGCCGACAGATGGTGTTGGTACGAATGATTTAATTGGATGAATGTGAGACTGGCCCATATAAATAGTTACGCTCTTGATTAGAGCCATTTCTCCAGTGGATATCATGTATGTGAACAAGGGCTCTGAGTGGAAAAGGTGAAGCTTTTATTGGTGAAGTTGTTTTATTTGAACCAGAAATCAGCAACTATTGCACTCGGCAAATTCGATTTCAAAAGAAAAATATGAAAAGTAGAAAAGAGCCTTTAACAGTGGAAGGCCCCATAGAGCTTGTTAGGCGATTTAAGGAAGCACCGCCGTTGGAGGATCGTGTAAGGACCGGACAAGCAAGTCTCAGACAGACACATTGCAGCAGAAATGGAAAAACTTATGATAGAATCTAAATGCAAAAATGCCGTCTAAATGTGGAACAAACATTGCTATAATAAATGATTTGTGGCATAAATTTTTCTTCCCTTACCTACAAAACGCCACCTATAAGCTGCTTTTTAAATCATTACCCTAAAAAGGCTCTTGACTTATCGACGCTAAACCTGCCAATCTTTTCTTTATTCTGATTAACTTTAACTTTATTAAGAATTTAAAGATCGAAAGAAGATCACCCTAAAATATCATACATATATTTAGGGACTAAACATATGCTCCAAATATTATCTAGATTTTTCTTTTTGAATTTTGAAGCTATGGAGTGTATTTTTTATCTGACAGCCAAACTGCATTTGAAAGGATTTTGTTTAAAATTTGACCAGCGGGTGACCGAGCTCCGCTCGGAGAAAACAGGTATCGAAGCTAACTCGAAGATTTAAATTTTCAATTGTGATTTATCAAAACAATACATGCCATAAGAAAATTTGTGAAACCATTGATGAAAAGATAGCCGGTTAAACCTCGGCTTTTCATCGTCCACCAGCGATGTCATGTCTTGATGTTCCATTGGAAATCTCCATCTGCACTGGTCTCTTCGATGTTTGCTGACCATGCACGGAGCGCTTGGGTTCATATCACCACACGGGTTATGGATCATCCATTTCGAGATCAGTTCCGGATCATCTTCTGGAAACTTTATTAGTTCTCCATATTAGCTATAGATGGCAGCACGTTACCGCTTGAAATCTATTAGCCATTATGGCGAACTAATAAAGTTTGAAAATATCCTATCTGTAACTCCGAGCTGCTCGACCGTAGCGCTTCAAAACCGGCACCAATCGATTCCTCGTGGCCGAAAACCCCAGACCCCCAAGTTTACCGGAGTTTATTAATTCTGGGGCGATTTTCGACTTGGCAACCATTCCTCGTATTATAGTATAAGATAAATAAATTCGATGAAAGCCCATATAACCAAATTTCATTTTTCTATTACAAAGAGTTTTGGAGTTATTTTTTAGTGGAAAAATAAATAAACAGACTGATATCACTCTAATAATTTATTTTTCGGATTCAAGTTAAGTCTGAAACACGGAAATTCGTCAAAAACTCGTGATCGAATTTTTTCGAAGTTTACAACATTTTCTCTCTACTGTATACATGAGAATAAAAACAATGCAGAAGCTTAGCAAAGATATCTTCGTATATTGCAATGATGAATTTATTTTGAAATTTTAGAACAAAAGATTTTTGATGTAAGTATTTGTGGATTCTGAACGTCATTATATTGGGAATTAAAAAAAAACATTGACAGCACTGAATCATTAAGATAAATATTTCAACAAGTTAGTTAGTAATTAAAAAGAAGACAGATATTTATAAAATACCTCTGAAAGAAAATGCACATACGATAAACTGGACATCGTAGTTTTTTATTATTTCATTGTTGTGCCACAATAATTTATACATTAGAGTTATTAATGCATAAAGAGTTTGAATTATAAATCATGTCAGACTTATTTTGCAAATTATCTTTTATGTGATTTTTATATAAATTATACTCATTCTATGGCTTATCTATAATTAATAAGTAAATTAATTTAACAGATTTATACCTTTAATATTTACTCTAAATAGAGGATTAAAATTAACTAGCGAACAAATTATTGATTTAAAAGTACTACCTTTAATTAAACTGACCTATTTCTTTAATTTATATCTCTTATTTATATATTTTTTATTAAATAATTATTGCTTGGCAATATGCAATGGAAATGCATATTGTATATGATCATACTGTTATTGGATGTTAACTTATTGAATTTCTAAAAATCGAAAAATTTACAAGAAAATAATAGAAGGCTATAAATGGAATCAGAAATATTCAACTAAAAGGAAAGCTAAAAATGCTAATTATTAATTTATTTTTAAAAATCAAATAAAAACTTTTCATAATTTCAGTTATTCCTAAGCAAAACTGTGTACTTTTAACCTAAATAGAAAAATATTCAAAAAGAATATAATAGACAGCCATATATTACATCAGAAATATTCAATTGAAGGGAATTTTTAACGTTAAGGGAACGTTAATTTTTAATTCATTTTGAAAAACTAATTATAAAGGCTTTTCATAACTGTAGTTTTTCCTACCCAAAACTGCGTATTTTAAAACTTAAAAAGAAATTTTTTTAAAAAACCTAAAAATTACAAGCATTTAACAGAAAACCGGGTTTTGAATCAGAAATATTCAATTAAAGGGGAAGCTAAAGCTAATTTTTTATTAATTTATTAAAACCAAAGAACAGCTTTGCATAATTTTAGTTTTTCCTTTCCTAAACTGTGTACTTTAAAATTTAAACAGAAAATTTTTAAAAATCCTAAAAACTACAATCATATAAAATAGAAAACCGTATATAACATAAAAAATATACAATTAAAGAAAAAACTAAATATGTTAATTTTTAATTTATTTTTAAACAAATAATGGCATTACGTAATTTTAATTTTTTCTTCCCAAAATTGTATAAAATAAAACAAATTGAATGCTATATTAATCGTAAATTTATAAATAAATCAAGAGATGCTGGCATTTCTTAAAGCAAAATAAACAAATAAATGGAGATTATTTTCCCTAACGAGCCAAATCTCTTATAATTGTTTGAAAAATATAAATAAATTTGAGGATAATTCAGTTAAAGAAATTTTTATGGAAGAAAATCTTTCGACGCATATCCTTTGTGACTTATTATGCCCAATCCATTTTCAACAGATTATCAAACTTTCCAAGCGAATTCCATTGCATTTTTTTTCTCGCCAAGCAGTACAATTCAGTCGCCAATTGCAGCTAAAGGGAAATATTAATCTTCACTTCAGTGACAACGGCAAATTATTATCTGCACGCTAAACACTTTGTTATCAGAAGATAATTTCCTGTCAACGGTTGAAAGTTTTTAAGCCATTAATAATGAGCTTCTGGCTGTATCTGCTGCTTTAGCTGAGTCCTTTTGTTTGCAATGTTTTTCGCTGTCATCAGAAAGTTGTGTCACCACTGAGCTGTGCTAATCAGTGGCTGTCGTCGTAGAGCAAGCACGAACTAATTGAACACCTCCTTGAAGAATTGTGAAGAAGATCGATTGATATGAAAGCAGTAATTTTTATGCCTGGAATGATGGCTATTTTCAAAAAGGCTATGCTCTGAGTTAATGATCTGGGTGAAAAAAAAGTATCTGTAAAAATCAATGCTACCAGATTAAATGCTTTAAATATAAATTAATCTAAATTACCTACTATTTTAATGTGGTTTTATTTAATTTCTTTCACATCAATACAGACTAGGTGTTATAACAATTTTTTGTCACTACCTGGCTTGAAATTGAAAACAAAAACAGAAAAAAAAATGATATTTTAAGATGTACAGAATTTACTTACTAAGCAACACAATAATTTTAATTGCATTTTAAATAATTTTAAGGTTATTTAATAGTCTTTTTTAAATGATCACTCCCTGTTGAAAATTGGTTACTCATTAATGATGATCTTTTGATTGTATCGGATATTTTTGTCATACCTTTTACTTGCAATGTGAAGTCTTCTGAATTTTGTGTTTTACCAAACAATGTCAATAAGTAGTCCCAGCCGTAGAGCAAACATGAAATAATTGAACACCTCCTTGAAGAATTGTGAAGAAGATCAATTGATATGAAAGTAGTAATTTTCATGCCTCGAATGATAGCAATTTTCAAAAAAGGCTATAGTCTGTGTTAATGGTCTGGGTGAAAAAAGGTGTCAGTAGAAATCAATGTTGTTAGATTAAAAGTTCTTTAAATATAAATTAATCTAAATTGAGCACTATTTTAATGTGTTTTTATTTAAATTCTTTCATATTAGTACAGACGAGATATTACAACCATTTTTTTGTCACTATCTGGTTTGAAATTGAAAACAAAAGCACTGAAAAAAAATATTTTAAGATATACTGAATTTACTTACTAAGCAACGTAATAATTTTAATTGCATTTTTAATAATTTTAAAGTTATTTAATAGTTTTTTTAAGTGAGCATTTCATATCGATCTTGGTTGAAAATTTGTTACTCATTAATGATCTTCTGATTGTATCGGATATTTTTGTCATGTCTTTTATTTGAAATGTGAAATCATCAGAGCTGTGTGTTTTACTAAACAGTGTCAATAAGTAGTCAAATCAGTAGAGTAAGCATGAACTAATTGAACCTTTCCTTGAAGAATCGTGAAGAAGATCGATTGATATGAAAGCAGTAATTTTCATGCTTGGAATGATAGCAATTTTCAAAAAAGGCTATAGTCCGAGTTAATGGTCTGTGTGAAAAAAGATGTCAGCAGAAATCAATGCCGTTAGATTAAAAGTTCTTTAAATATAAATTAATCTAAACTTCTGGACGCTTTAATGCGATTTATTTTATATCGGCAGAGATGAAGTATTAAAATATTATTTTTGTCAATTTCCGGTCTATTGGAGTTCTAAAATTGAAAGCAATAGTGTGGTCTCACCAGAAATATATTTTACTATTTACTGCATGAACAGATTAATATAAATTGCAATTTCAATAGTTTTAAGACTATTAAACAGCTTTTTCTTAAAATATAACTTCCTGTTATCTACAATTGAAAACATTTTGCCCTTTACTTGTATTGTGAAGACATCAGAAGGCTGCGTCTCCCTCACTGCATAGTACTAATATCAGATCGTAAGTGTAGAATAAACATGTAATTAGATACATTCTTAAAGAATTATGAAGAAGATCGAATAACATAAAAACAGTAATTTCCATTCCAGGAATGATAACAATTTTCAAGAAGGCTATACTTTGAGTTAATGGTCTAGGTGAAAAAAAATACCTGTAAAAATCAACTCCGTTTGATTTAATGTTCTTTAATTATAAATTTATCTAAATTGCCCTCTATTTTAATGCCTTTTTATTTAATTTTTTTATATTAGTGAAAATCATTGCAACAACTTTTTTATTGCTACTTTGTCTTAATATTTATTAAATAATTTCTCAATTAATTACATTAAAATAGGAAAAAAATCACCTCTAATATTCGTATAATAAAATCAAACAATTTTGGTTAACATTTTAATTTTTTTTCCAGGAATCAAAATTATTGTTTTTTATATTTTCTCGAAGTATTTATTCATAGTAAAGTGAAAGAAAACACAATGGAGAGAAATAAGATTTAATAATAATATTCTGAAAAAGAAATATTTTTAGAAAATGATTAACCTTATTTTCAGCTGCTTTATCGTTTCTATTAAGCTTGAAAGCGTTATAGTAAATAACTTGAAAATAATAATTAAACACTTGAGTTCCCATGAAATGACTACAAAAAAAATTAACTTTCTAACAAAACCTATCTTAGAACATTTATCTTTCATTCTTTATAACGTAATAAATCTAACTTCACTTTCTGCTCTTATTTATTCATTAATTATGATAGTAAAATGAGATAAAGGAAGAAGTAAAATTAATTTTTTCTGGTCTTGTTCCAAGTTGAGAATAAGTAATTAAAATGAAATTAACTTTAATTCATACAATAGATACACAAAAGACTATAATTAGGAAACTTATTTACACACTTTTTAACAAGTTAGAAAGTTTCAAAATTCGTGATTATAGATTAAGGTAATAATTTTAGAAATTTGATGCATCCTTTAAAGAAATGACAATCCTAACCTTTATTAATAGATTTAAAAAATACTTAGCTCTCTATGCCAGCTACTTAGACTTGTTTGGTTCGTGGTATTGCTGTTTTTATATATGGAATGAAACGTCCTTGCCAGTTAAAAGCTAATACTTAGAAATTAAATTGTGGTGGGTAAATGCCGGGCATTTGTTTTACGAAAAAAGAATTTATTAAGAGAATAGTTTGGAACTTAGACGAACAATTATTTCTATTGTTGCTGGAGTGATTAATCTCACGTTAATGAAATGAAAAGTTCATTTGTTGTTAAATGAGAAGTTGTGTAATTTTTTTCAGTTGCATAGCTGGGATATAAGTATTATAATTGAAAAGTGCAAACGCAACCTAATTTCGGATATACTACTGAGATATTCAAAAGTGATCTAAGTCAGCAAATTTGCCTACCTGTGGAGTTTTTTTTTCTGACAAGTGGAAAAAGTTTTGCTTGTATAAGAAATATCTTTTAGTATTGACAATTCACATTATAAAGGCAGTGTAGAAATTTAATTTTTTAAACATTTTTGCTATCGATTTCCATTAATTCCAATTTTATTTGGTATAATAAAACTTAATAAAAAGAATGCATATGCATACAATAGAGGTAAGAGCTTTCTTAACTAACGTGAGGTATTCTCTGTACACTAGATGTTTTTTTTTAATTTAAGGGCAATTTCTGCTCAATAACACATTCTTCTGTAAAAATCTTGCATGCAATTCAATCTATAAGGGTAAGTGTTTTGCTTTTGGATATTAGAAGCATCTCCCAGGTATTTTCATCATTTAACAATATCTAAAACTAACGAGGCTGTATAAAATTATACAAAAAAGGACCAAATCAATACATACGCCTTTTTCCCAAAATTTTGTAGCCATAAGAAGATAATTGGTGTTTGAATAGAGGAGTGTTAGGGAAACTCAGTGTTTTTAAATTGACAATTTTACACTATGAAGGGCATTTAAAAATTCAATTTCTTGCACTTTTAATTACCAATCTCCACAAAAGTCAAATAGCTACTACTTTTCTTACATTATTGATATCTACCTTATTTATACTAGTGCTTACTACTTTATGAATTCAAATTTTATGACTGAAAATATGCGCCTAAATGCAATATTTTATGAAATAACAGCTCATTCAAATTTTGGGGATTAGATATTTTGCAAAAGAGGCCCGGCTCAATAAATGTTTCTTTCTTGGAAAATGTTATGGTCATAAGTGGTGAATTTTGGGTTTGTATTGATGTCAAGTATTTAAAAAATTAGTACAAGTAAAACATTTTTTTTAATTGACACTTTTACATTAAGGGATCATATAAAAATTAAATTTTTACATTTATTACCAATATTCGTAGAAATCAAATTGCTACTACCTCATTTATTTTATCTCTATCTCCTTTATTAGACCTATTGCTTACTACTTTATATATTTAAATTTTGTGACTGAAAATGTGTATTTTAAGTGCAATATTGTATGAAATAAATTTTCTTTCTATTTTGGGGGGATGTAGATATTTCTTCATTTGCTAATTTGTGTTCAAGATTCTATAAAATATTCATTTTGGTTTTAATCTAATAATCCAGCACGATATGAATTTTCTATCTAGTATGAAAGTTTGATGCATCTTTTAAATCTTTATCCTCTACTATAAATAAAACTTATAAGGTTGTTCAAAATTTCAATCTGAACAAATTAAGTGCAGTTTTCTTAGCATAAAAACCAATACCCCATTCACAATTCTACTTATATGTGCTTCTGCACTATAAGAAACTAGAAAATGTTACCATCCATCTTAATGCGTAAACATTCCACTAGTATACAGCATAGTAAAAGTAATTGAAATCCTCAACTTCTCCTGCACTTTGAAGTAGCTGAAGAAGAAAAAGTTTATTCAGATGAGGAGAGCCTCCAGTTGGAAATAATTTAATTTATATCCTTACATTATTCATGATTCCGTCAAGGAGATAAATTATACACCTTTTATTCGACGCAAGTAAGACATCATTGAATTACACGAATAATTAAATTTTGTTTTACCTTTTCGAGAGCTTATATGTTCGCAGGATCTCGTCCAAAAAAATACCTTTCACACCGTTTTCAAAGTTTATGAATTTTTAGGCATTTTTGAAAATTAAATTGCGATTGTTCGAGGCGTTATAACCTGAACTCTTCTTGAAGCTGAATATATTTTATTTTTCCAGTAAAAGTCAGCATAGGTTTTTAAAATATGTTTTGGATTGCACCCTTCTGCATCAAAGCTTTCCATTTATGGATTCGAGAAAGCGTAAAGTGACTGGTAAATATTTAAAAATAAACCCATAACTTCCGAAACGTGTTTTTGGAGTATTAAATATTCATATTTAGTATCTAAACTTAAACTCGATGCTATTGATATAGGGATACTTTTGAAAGAGTGTTAGGCAGTATCTAATAACAAATAGTTTATGTCGCCTATGGATGTGAAAATCATTTAAATAATAAAAGAGGAACAGGAATTTCTCATCTAGAATTTGATTTTATAGAGTTTTAGGAGAAGTTTTAAACTGAAATGGACACTTTTAAATCGAGAAAAATATGTAGACTGGGAATTCTTATCAGCAAAAATTAATATATTCGAGTTTGAGAAAAAAAGTATTTTTTATCGATTTCCATCTTGAATTAATAAATTAAACAAAAATATGAGAAATATATTCCTCAGATTTTATTTTTAGAATGTTAAGTTTATAAATATCCTGATATTTGCAAAATATCTACATTAAGCTTTGCTATTTAATCGATATGAATTTGAATGAATTAAAAGTTTCAGATGATAAAATGTAGTTCGTTGTTTTCACTTACATCCGGAGCAACTTCAAAGAGGATTCTTCTAACTCTAAGGCAAAATTATTCGTTAGTTCTTAACTCTCCTAAGTTTAAAATTTTAAATATAAAGGAGAATTTGATACTTTTCATTAAGGTTGAGATTGTCAATTTCTCGGTTTCAGATTTTTAGGACAACATGGCCAATCAGTTATCTAATATTTACTTTTAACCTACAACACTTCAGAACAAGTTAAACAAATAACAAATCTAGAAATATGTCAGATAATTTTTGTTTTAGTGCGATTTGGCCATTCTTATAAGGAATCAGAATCATTAACTTTCCCAACATTCTAATTTAATTGACGCCGATTTTGATGAATTAAAAATTATAAATAATTGGGGAAAATGAACTTGGCGATTTCCACATAACTTTAGAAATTCGATTGGAGCTCTATAATAGCCCCCATACAGTATGGACTTGGCTCCAAGCGATTTGGATTTTGAAGAAAGATTAAGGTATCCGACTTCGTTCGAAGAAAAAAATTTGAAAAATTGGATTTTATAGAATCTATTTATGGTTTTTATATGTTTTTTTAATAATAAACACTATAAATACAAAAACAATTATTTGAAAATATAATATATTTTGAGAAATGGGAAAATTTGTAGTAAATTTTAATGAAATTTAACCAAAACGATTAATACTCTACACAAAATTGTAATGCAGCAATCCTTTCTTTCGTTGCCTACAAGTTATAGAATATATTGATGAATGAAATGAACCAAAATCTAACAAAAATCTTCAGATTCAAAGAAGTTATGGGTAAAAATACGAGCATATATGTATTTTTACCATAAATTTACAACTTAATTTTTCAAAAACACATAAAAGAAAAAGTATTTCACCAACAATAATAACTTTGGTTTCTTTCAATGTCCATATTATTTAAAAACACGCTGAGCTTTTTGTGTAAATGCTTGCATTATTTTTTGAAATATTATGTTAATAGTAGATAATTTTTATGAAAATTAAAGTTTCGAAAAAATGGATGCTAAAGTCAAATTTTAGTTAAAAAAATATGTGACCCTGGATGATAAGTCAGGTCTTCCTTTTCTTGAAAAGATAAACTGTTTTGGGAAGAGAAATGTCTGAACTACAAGAAATAATAAGAATTCAAAAAATATCGCCAATGCTGTTGATAATCAGTGTTTTTAACGTAGTTGGATACTTCAAAAAGGAAGAGGATTTTCAACAAAGGAAGAAGTTTAGTTTAGTTTAGTAATATTAACGTCCCGTTTTAAAGCAACACGAGGGCTATTTGGGGACGGACCTAGTAATTTTGAACCACGGTCAGATGACGAGGACGACACCTGAAGTGGCCCTCCAGGTGTCGTGAACCCCCCTCTCCACGCCACGCCACACCACACCAGCGGGAGGACGTTTGGTCTGACAGATTTACCGTGTAAGAGACCCCCTCACACGACGGTTCTTCGGTGGAATCGAGTCTCGAACCTCAACAAAGGAAGAAGTCATTGATGCGGTGCAAAACTAGTTATTATTACAATAATTCCAATAAAAGCTTTTTTGGAATCAAAAACCTTTGGAAAAGTTCGATGAAGTTCAAGAGGGGGTATACATAATAGTATTGTATACTTCAGTTTTCTACCATTAGGATAAACGCGTTTAATCTTTTTGTCTCCCCCTCGTTCAAAAGTTCTATTATATATTGCACAAACTATAATTTCCCAGTTAGATTCAATACAGTGATTACTATTCTCTTGAGAGAAAGACTTCTTCATATTTATAAAAATTTTCTAAAATCAAAATTAATATCTATGACAAAAATGTCGAAAAGAGATTTTAAAGCTGCACAGCATGTTTTGTCTTAATAGCAATTTCTCAGAGGCAATTAACTTGATTCCATGAAGTCTTATGAGAATTCCTTTTTGACTTCTTGAATGGATATCAAATAAAAATATTTATAGTCAAAACAATATCAATAATCGTTTTCATCATGTACATTTTCTCTCATTGTATCTCAAATATTTAAACATAACTTAATGAATTTCTCAGAAATATATGTATCGAATGTATGAAAAAAAAATAGATAATGATAATTCTTTTCTCCACATTTAACTCCTATTTAGCCAGCATTGTTTGGCAAAAGTGCATATGCCAGCAAAACTTAAGCAAAGGCTAAAGAACACTAATTACAGCCATTAATAATCTGAACGGACAACAAAGCAACTTTTGATGCTACTCTCGCAGATATTCTTCCTATTCCTTTTCGTAAAAAAAGGAAGTTATTAATTCCCTTTAGATTGCACAAACGAGAGCTAATTATCGCATTTCTTGAGGCAGTTTCATTATTAACTCATTCATTTCATATAATGTTTGATATTTATTGGGAGAAAAGATGAAAAGGAAAAAAAAAAATAACTATGCAAAGTATTTTCTATAGCTGGCGGCAGAGTTCAATCGCAAAAGTGAATTTTGCTAGAAAGTATTCTTCATTATTGAAATCAGTGGGAGAGGAAATTATTTCATTGTTTGCTGATTTGTTAGAAGTGGTACATAAAAAAAATATTATTTTTCTCTTATTGTTTCGTATTTGTTTAGCGTATATTCATTTCAGAATTTCTGAAATAAGATTTTGGTTGTTGAAGAAAACTGTTACTTTGTAAATATGCAAAGATGGAAAATTCTGTTGGGGACATTTTAACGTAACAACTGTCACCCTTTTAGAATTTTGTTACGACCTCAATTGTTTTCCTTAATGCGTTTTTATTTAATATACTATTCTTGATATTACCACTTGTATTAATTTTATAAAATCCGTACAGGCACTAAGTCACCTATTTATTATTATTATTGTTGTAAATTACGAAAAGTTGGTAACCGCTGTCTTCTTCATGCTGTAATCTTTTTTTTTTTGTTTTTATTTAATTATTTAATTTTTTATATGCATATGATCCATGTAGTTAAAAATTATTGCTCAGCATAGCTGGCGCAATATGTTTCAAACCATATGCAGGTTTGGAATGTGAGCGAAGTGCATTTGAGCCTTTTTATTATAAAAAAATCAAACCGAGTGTTGATGTGAAGTTGTGCAAACTGGCACAGCTTGTTCTCCATTAGCAGCAAAAAGCATTATTCGTTTGCTCATTGTTAGCGGCATTTTCTAATATATACATTAGTCAGTACTCGGCTTGTTGCTGCCACAGAAGAAATAATCTTTGAAAAATCGTTTGAAATTTAAAATTACCGTCTTGTTTAGTTAAGAATGATAGAAAGAATAACATTTATTTTCGTAGGATTAGTTCCCCTAAAACTTTCTCGCAATAATGTTGTTACTTCAGAGAAAGATTTATACATAGCATCTACCTACAATAGCTACGAAATATTAAT
>JAPMOQ010045643.1:1578487-1600959 GCA_026543055.1 Argiope trifasciata | reverse complement strand
ATATATATATATATAAAGGGGTCAAAAATGGGCTTAATTTTTAATTAATTGAAATTCTAAATATAACTAGAAATAAATTGCATCGAAAGATAGAATCCCATTTTTCAAAATATATCCGTGGCAAATTTGACACCTGTTGATCAAGCATTATTCATCACACACACACCACACGATTATTGGTATATATTTTTTGAGGAAAATCTGGATATAGAGTCACAGAAATGAAAAATTTATAATTGATAGTATTGAATTATAATTACTTATTCCAAATTTATAATTATGAATAAAATTGCTTTTTTTTTAAGATCATTTCTTTCACCACACCAAAATTTATAATTTCGTTATCATCTAAAACGAAATCAATTGGTGTATAAATTAACAGAAAATCATCCAAATTAAAGAAAAAAATTAAGAAAATGTTTATTCGTTTGAATAAGAAGAATCAGCAAATTATTAGAATTAGTAGAATATTCAGTTAGAATCTGTAATTGAATAAAACTCAAATTTTCTATGAGAATTGTTTCCGGCAAAACATGCATTTGAAATCTTATTAATAAATAGAATCAAATAATCTACAATGAAAATAGCAATACGAAGTTATTTAAATCAATAAGGAATCAGTAGAAAAAATGATTAAGTCATCACTGATATGTTTGACTGCATCGATCGAAACAAATCAGTATCACTTAATTTTTTTATATTAAATTTCTTTTTAAATACCAAAAAAGAAAAAACGCATTTATCCTGTATCAGAAAATACTAAATATTAAACAACTTCTGACATCACTACGCTATAGCTTAACCTTCAAATTTATTTGTAAGGAATCGACGTGAAGCTAAATCCAGGGATTACACTGAAAACTCTAAACAGTAAAATAATATACAATACAGCAGTAGGAAATAACTAAACTAGGCAAGGAATCAGTAGAAAAATCTGTAAAATATCATTAGTTTCATTCGATATATCTGGCTATATCTATCGAAACAAAATCAGTAGGAAACTACTTTAATTTCTGCTTAACCAATTAAAAATATCTAAGTTAAACTAACTTAAAAAATATTTCACCTTTTTTACAATCTGTGAATAAAAATTAAAATTAAAAATAGTTTTGGTTTCATCGTTTAGCATAACTTTCAAATTTACGAAATCTTTTTTTTTATTACCCACTTATCTGTTTTACTTTCTTTACCATCTATTAAGATGATACCACCTATTTTGGGAATATTTTCATACTTTGATTCAAATGAAAATCCAGTGAATACTTGACTTATTTGTGCATTAGAAGTAATTTTAATATTAAATTATAATCTTTATAAATAATTTTTTTTGCTTACAATGATCAGAATTCGATAAATCAATGTACTTGTGGCACTAGGGAAAAACGGTTAAGCGGTTAAATTTCTTTTTTACATATCAAAGAATAAAAATGCTTTTATCCTTAATCATAAAACACGAAATATTAAACAAGTTCTGACATCCCTATTTTATAGTTAAATCGTCAAATTTATTTAATAGGACTCGACGTAAAGTTAAAACCCAGGGATTACACTGAAAACTTTAAAACCCGAACTGTCTTTCTAGGATGATATCATTAACAATTAACGCTTGGGAAAGTTGCCTCACGTAAAAATCCAATCGCTTTAAGCGAAAGGCTTTATATTTATTTTCATCGTTCAATAAAATGAATCCTTCCCTCCTCCTGTTTCGCTTGGCCGATCCGATTTTTAACTGCGATATACAAGACATTGCGATCAAGAATATAATCCTGTATTTCCTAGCAAACCGTCCTCTTTTCGGACTTTCGATATATCCTACTAAATACTCTTCCACGAACCTAATCTATTTATTTCATTACAGCCGGGGAAAGGCTCAATAACAATTTTCTCGCAACAAACCTACTCTGTGAGCAAAAGTGCACAGACAAATCAGCTTATTTCGTGAGCTGAACAGGCTGATTAGTTCACGAATGTCTAGTTTCTGAACTGGAGATTAAATCGAGCCCTTCCGTGAGTTTTAAATATTTTGAAGAGAGAGAGGATGTATTTTTCATTAAGAATCTACAGGGCCCTTTCTCAAACTGTTATTTGAGAGATTAATCTGTGTTATTTATTACCATTCCAAAGACGGCTGAATTTGCAGTGTAAAATTGTAAATTTAATTAAATATAATCCTCTAGAGATATAGATGTGCCTGTTTACTGTATTTGCGAAAACCTTACGTTTTGTTTGTTGCCCACGTTGCGCTTTGTTGCTGGATGGTGATGCGTTGCAAAGTGTGTTATTTTTGTCAAGAAAGAAATTCTGCATTGAATGTTTAATAAATATATATGTTTAGTTATGCAAATAGCAAATTCCTTGTTATGGCTTGAATTGAAAGTTTTGATTATATTTCACGATGTTTCTTAAGAATTAGAAAACAGTCCATTAAAGCAATTCTATTTTGTAAAACCCATTAATTTCGAAAATAAAAAAGAGCTTTTTTGTGATATTGTATGTTTATTTTTTCTCTCCGTAGGTCATTATAAAAGTAGATTAAATTTATCTTCTAATATATCTTAGAGTTGGGTGTAGATTGCATTATCTATTACTGCATTGAAATGGCTGATTATATTATTGACATTAATTCTTTTATGTTTTTAGGATTTGAGAAGGTAGTTTGTATATTGTCTTATAATTATTTTCACGATGCTTTTTTTTTGTTACCTTCAATAGGCATCAATAAAAAAAAATTAAGAATTTATTTTTTAAAATAAAAATGTGAAGAATTCGTCCTATATTTATTCATATTATGGAGATTAAGGTTTGATGGTTTAAAAAAAACGGTTTTTTTAAAAAGAAAAACTGTTGCATTTGAAACCAGTTTTTAAATTAAGAAACCCGGTGTAAAGAATTCATATTATTATGTAAAAATTAATTTTATTCCCATTTTATTTGAGATTTATTCTTTGCAAAGAGCAACAAATACATTGTTTTAGTTGTGTCGGCTAATCTAAAATTATAATTTGCATACGTCGTACTGCGTCTTCTTTCATAATTAATACTACCTTTGCACACGTCCATGATGCAAAAGGCGGCTTTTATGTTATTTATGATAGTCATTTGAGACCAAGAAAGTTATAAAACCAAGCGCAATAGCTAGTGTTTGAGAATTTTCGATTTGAAGAAATAATGTTTCCAAAATGAGAACAAGACAACCACCGTTCAGTGAATATTTTTTTTCTATCCTACATTCTTAAAAGAAAATAAATTAATTAAAATAATATAAATTTTATTTGAATTTTTAAAATTTTTCATTATATATTTTTTATTTCATAAGTAATATGCATATATAATCCTTAATTTTTCTTATATATAATTTGACTTTGACTCTAATATTGATTTCGTTTTTTGCTATTTAATATAAATCAATTAAAATATTTCTTCTTGCTCTTTTTTTGCATACAGTTTGAAAAACACGTAAAAACAGTTTTTTTTGGAAATATTGAATTCAAAAATTGGTTTCTCAAAAGTCTGTTTTTGTATAAACCCTAATTATTCATTCATTTTGTTCAATTGTTTTCAATTCCAATTCATTTTGTTTTAATTCAGTTTTACACAATTACGTTTTTTAATCCATTCTATTTTTGAATTATCCTGAAATCCCTTAGAAAGGCATTATTCCAGTAAATTAAGTGAAACAGATTCTAAAGTCCACATGAATTAAAATACCAAAAAGTAGAAATTTTCTAAATAATTTTCATGTTAATTTAAATGCATAAGATAAATGTTACAGATTTTTACAAACTATATTTTAAAAATTCCCTAACAGAGGGCGCAATGCATAAGGATTCAAAATTTAATGAAATTCTTAAACAAAATAATAGATATATTTTGATTTAAAAATAATGTATGGTGGTAAAGAATATGCAATAGTACCATAATAATTAGGTGATTTTTTGGAAACGATTTGTAATCCTTTATTAATATAATAGAGCATAATTTTATACTTTTATTAAAAATGTACGCCATTTTAGATTTAAAAGAGTTAAATATTAGTTAAATATCAAATTATTTCTACTTTGTTCTAATACAAGCTATACCACCTCGAAAAGTTATTGAAAAATATATTTAAAATAAACATGTTCAATTTTACTTATTTGTGTCCTAATAAAATGAATTTTCGTTAAATTTTAGTTAAAGTTTTGCTTAAATTATATTTGTTACATGAAATACTTTTGTATTATTTAGAAAAGTGGTTCGGTAATTTTAATTACAGAAAGAAAAAAATATGTATTTTCCACGTATTCAATGTTTCCCATGTGCTTTTCAGTATTTTTATATAATACTGTAGAAATAGAATCATTCTTTCTAATATAAAATAATAGAAAACTTTTCCTTCCAAATAAATAATCACATTCGGGAATATATTGAACAAAGTTGAAATATGCAATGAAATTTTGGTATAAAAGATTTGAATAGATTATTTCACAAAAAGAAAACTTAGTTAAAAGGAAATGTTTACAGCTGGGCAAGTTACATTGAAAATAATTTAAATTGATTTCGTCTATTATATTTTATTATGAAAAATAAGCTGCATATCATTTGATTAATGCTTTCTGTTTGCAGTTTTCTGTATTTATTTGTGCTTTTACAAAAGCGATGTATTTTCAGATATCTATTCTTAGCGTACCGTGGATTATTTCGTTTGTGAATAGATATTATATTTTGATATTTTGATTTATGTATAGAAAATATTTATTCTTTTATATATAATAAGCGAATGAATGCATTTTACTTTAGAGAAAGAATTTTTTTTCCTTTTAAACTATTGATTTAACCTTTAACAATTCTAAGTTCCTGCGGTTGTTGAAGATATTGAAAACTGGGGTATAAATAACCTCTGCGGAAAGTACGAATTGAAAATTCAAGAGAGTTTTGCTGTTATTTTTATATTTTATATCTGCTAGTTGAATCTTTCTGGATTCTTCAAAATAAAATATCGATTTAAATTCCTAAGACGTTCTCAATCATTATATGTCTTTTTTTTTGGTTACTTATTATTTGTGAATATCAAGAAAATCTTCGCATAGGGGAGTGGTTTTTAATAAAAGAAAAGTAAATGTTAAAAATTTTATGTAAGAAAATGTAATTTTTGAAGTAAATGTAATTTCAAAAGTAAAAGACTAACGATAAAGCCTACCATCTAATCAAATCTCTGAAAATGTGAAATAAATAAACAAATAAAATTTTCTTTAATACTTTTGCGAAATGTTACAATGTTGTCTCAAAGTTTTTCTTATTTCCGATAAGTTATAAATTATATAAGTTTATATTTATTATAAAAGGTATAACAGAAAAAGTTTTACTTCGGAAAGATAAAAAAAATGACTGAGATATTTTATCTTAAAACTTAATTTTTAATGAGGCTTTTGAAATTTATTGAATAATGTTGCATGAATTCGTATGATTCGTATTGAATTATGTTGCATGAATTGTAAGATTCGTATTTGTTTGAATGGCATGAATTCATAATATTCGTAATGATTTATATTGTTTGAATTTGTAAGACTCGTATTCAAATTTGTGACGTGGATTCGTATGATTCGTATTCAAATTTGTAGCATGAATTCGTAAAATTCTATTGAATTATGTGACATGGATTCGGAATATTCGTATTTGTCTATGAGGCATAAATTCGTAAGATTCGTTTTTGTTAGTCTAGTAGGAACTCGTAAGATTCGTCTTTGTCTGTGAGGCATAAATTCGCAAAATTCGTATTCATTTGTGTGGTATCAGCTGGTAGGATTTATATTCAGCTATGTCACCTCAATTCGTAAGATCAGTATTTGTTTGTGAGGCATGAATTTGTTAAATTCGTATTGAATTATGTGGTATGAATGCGTAATATTTGTATTGAATTAAATGGCCAGAATTCGTAAGATCTGTATTTAATTATGTGACATGAATTTGTAAGATTGGCATTAAATTATCTAGCATGAATTTGTGAGACTCATATTCAATTATATGGCATAACTTCGCCAGATTAGATTGAAATTTGTGTAAGACTGTTTCATATGAGTTTTTATTATTCGCTTGCTAGTGAGATTTATATGATTCATAAAAAATCCGATTTCATAAAAGTATCTGATTTTTTCCCAAAGCCAATTTTACTTTATTTGATGTATTAATTTTACATAATTCTATCAATATTCAAAATTTTCAAAAAGCAGTCAAACTCATTTCAGATTTTAATTCAACTGAAATCTGAATAGGAAATTTCACTGCAAATGCACATAAATTTTTATAAAGTAAGTAATAGAATTGCTAGAAAGTTAGATTGCATATTTTTTAGAAAATTAATTAAACAGCATTATGATACGAAGGTCTATGTCATTTGGATGGCTTTCGAAATAAGAAGTGTACATTTTCAACCTACAATTGCGAAAATTAAATGTGACTAAAGATATTCACGCTGCCTATTGAATAATAAAGAATGAAAAACAATGGTAAAAGCTTTGGATTTTGGAGTTGTGGCAAGGTTGAAATTCGTGTGGAGATATTCAATGAATAACGTTTTATATCATTATAAACATTATAAATAAAAATATAAAATAAAAAAAATAAGTAATACAGAAGCATTAGAACATTATTTTAAGTATCATTTATACAAAATCATTTCACCTCGCATTTAATATAGAAAAGGTCAATTATTCAAAATTGTACGATTTACTTTTTAATATTATCCAAACAATATTTCTTGCTTGACTGCAAATTTTACCGGAGGTAAATAACGCAATATTCTACTATTGCCCACCTATGACTTATAATTAAGATTTATTTACTGGTTCAAATGAAAATAAAATTTCTACTAGAGCTTATACACTAAAATATAGCATTTATGATTTTTGTAGTTTTATAATGCAATTCATTTTCTAGATTTTTTTTTCGTTTCAAAGCAATAATATAAAATGCTATATTTTATTATTTAATTTACAAGTCCAAAAATAATTTATATCGAATTTTAAAAAAGCTTTTCTTCTAATGTTTTATTACATATATTTATCTTGATTGATTTGTTTTCAGTTTGTTAAAATGGAATACCATGATATAAATTTTCACTTAATAGTATTTTGGAATATTTCAGATTTGTGCTTTTTATACGCCTTGCAATACTTTAATTTAATTATAAAATTTATTATAATTGCTTTTCATAGCGAAAGCATCAGTTATTTAATTATTTAAGTTAATTTTTAATTCTAAAATTGAGGCACTATCTGAAAGCGAATTCAAGAATTATAGCATTTACATTCGAAAAAAAATATAAATATATATAAAAGTCAAATTGTTATGCACATTCTCTCCCTCCAATTTTTAAATGAGTCACGTTTATAGTTCTAGATAAAACGGTGGTACCTGTTGAGTAGTAACATAAACACCCACTTTCAGGTATTCAACCTTATTACAATCAGGCATAAAGAAGAATGAATTATAAACTATAAACAGAAAATAATTCATTTGATTTTTATCATGATTATCAATTGATTAATAACAATAAAGAATGAATAAAATTATTCACATGATTAATAATATATTATTAATTATTGAGATCTATTGATTAATAAAAAAATCCATCAAATTAATCAGCCGTTTTCAAGCAACGTTTTTCAATTTACAAAATGAATTTGTAATAGGTCGATATTTAGACTTTGAAACAGTAATTATTTTTTACATCCACTCGTTGTAAGAATCTTTTATGCGGGCGTAAAAGTATAATTTTTCTTAGTAAAAATCCTTATAGTCATTTGTCGTCCCGAAAACCGTTTTTCTAACTTCAGAAACACCCCGCAATGAAAAATGTTGTTTACAAGAAATAAAAGTGGGGCAATCTTCGGAGCATCTTCTTTTATGAACGCAGACAGTCGAATTTAACCCACAATATCCATTCTCCCATAAACTTCCACCATCTTTATTTCAACACTTTATAGTACGATAAATAATATCCAAACGCTAAACATTCAATTTTTTCCCTGCGTTTTCTCCGGGACCAATAGGCATACAGCCCTCAAAGAAAACACCCACGGATATTTATTTTAATTAACAACACTGCTTCAAACTCGTAAAATTTCGGTTTATGAATCGAAAGAAACTGTTCAGAAACTCATAAAAATCTCAGTCTCCAAAAGCTATCCCTGTCGGTTTTTCCGTTGAGGCTTTAAGGGGGAAAAAAGGGTCCACCGCCCATTATGGGAGTTTAAGTAAAAATAAGCTAAACATAAATTTAGCTTTATGGCGCGGCGCGAAAATTGTGTGGTAGGATCCGGTTGAAGCGGTCGGTTTCGCTTTTCTCTTTCTTTTCTATTGCTGAGACCATTTCTTTTCTTTTGACCAAGAAATTTTTTGTTTAGAAGAAGTGGAAGTGCCTCGGTGGAAACATGAGAAAAGAATCATTGAAAGATTGCACGAAGAATGCACTTGTAAATGAAGGCAAGAAATATTGGTCGTAAATATTTCACTAAAGCTAATGGCAACAAAAAAAAGTGGGAGTTTCTTTTTTTAAAATAAATAAATAAAGTTAGAGTTATAAATATAATTGAGAAAATGTTCATTACTTACAGATTAACGACTCTTACATTTATGAGGTATAATAAAGGGAATAAAGGGAAAAATTATTAGAAATTGCGCCGAATTTGAACTTTTTGACCTTGATGCTTTCTTAATTTTTATAATTAATTAAATATTAAAATTATTAATAAGATATAATTATAAAAAATTAAAACAAAAACATTCATTACTTAAGAATCAACAATTCTTACCGTTATGAGGTATAATAAAGTGAATAAAATCAAATGATTATCAGAAATTTCTCCGAATTTGAACCTTTTGACCTTGATGCTTTCTTAATTCTTATAATTAATGAAATATTATATTAATTTATGAGATATAATCATTAAAAATTTAAATGAAAATATTCATTACTTACAGATTAACGGCTCTTACTTTTATGAGGTTTAACAAAGTGAGCAAAGGCAAAGTAATATCGGAAATTACACCGAATTTGGATTTTATTACCATGATGTGTACTTTTTTCTTGTACTAAAAATATTAAAATTATTAAAATATATTATTATTAGAAATTTAATTTAAAATACGTACGAATTTCAAAAATAATCTCAATTTTTTATGTTATTTTCCATGTGATCGGGATTATTTGACTGTCTATAATAAATAGACTTACAAAAACTCTCTTACATGTTCTATAATAAAATTGTTCTTACAAAGAATGTCTTACAGTTTTAAGCCTAATTAGCTAATAATTGCAATGAAATATTATTCTTTGGCTTGAATTTATCATTTTTACTAACTCTACCGTATGGTCTTTTTTGAGATGCTTGTCGATTAATTCCTAGCATGTATTGATAGTATCCAAAAATCCAATTCATGTTTTAATCAGGCTTTTCTCAACCGATTGAAATAAAAACTTGATACACAACTGCACTTGTAGTCACAAATTCCCAAATCTTAACTGATATATTTAAGTAAGTGCGTTTTTGAATTATCGCGTTGACATGTTTATGAAAATACAGACTTACAGACAGTCAACATTTGTTGGATTTGATTCAAAATTTGAAGGTGAATATACTATAAATCTTAAATATGTGAGCCGATTATTATCTGTCTAGCTCTCTTTATTTTGTTATTACAGTGAAACCTCGCTACAACAATATTTTAGGGACCAAATAAATATATTGTTGTAGAGAGGCATATTGTTATATCGAGGGCCCACATATTTTGAGCATTTAATAAGAGGTGCATAACATACTACTTTTAAGTCTATATTTAGAAGAAATTAATTTATAGAATACTAATAATAGTGGTTTAAATACTAAAATAAATAAATAAATAAGATAAATTCAGAAAATAAGCGCAGAAATATTCACATACCTGAAAACACTTTTTATTGAAAATAATCCAATATTTTTGTTTGTTTATTCATTTTTTTACTGTTAAGTTCACCAATACTGTATGCATTGAGTCTAGTGCACGAAAATGTTCTTCATTTGTCGACGGAAGGATTGAAAAAAATGTCGTAGAGAATTCACAGATTGAAGAGCTTCCTGGGATGACAATAAGGACTGCGATGGACCTGTATTATCATCATCATCTTCATCATTGTTTCCTATCTCATCAATAATTTCAGAGAGAATATCTTCATCAGTAACTCCTGCTAAAACCATAAGATCATCATCTGCTGTTAAATAGTCTTCTATACTAATTCCAAACTTTTTACCGGTTGTTTCTTCAAGTTGGGATACGGATTTTTTGATGTGCAAAACACATTCTTGATCATCTGAGAGATCATTGTCTATGGAATTTTCATCATTATCAGATTTATTATCTTCCATAACACAAAGGCCAGCCTTTTTCCAGCAATTCCGAAGGTTTTTTCTGTTACTTCCTACCAACTTCCACAATATCCACAATGAGTCTTAATAGACGGAAAAAATAACAAAAGAAAACGAAAAAAAAAAGCATTTGAAAATCAAAATATTATTATAAAGGGAGAAAATAATACTGAAATTTAGATTGAAAAAATCGTTTTACAGAGGGTTATTGTTCTAGAGAATATCGCAATATTGAGGGGAGATTAACATTAGTTTATATGCAAAATCACCAGGACCACAAAACATTATTGTAGTTGAGGGAGTTATTGTTGTATCGGGTATCGTTGTAGCGAGAGTTTACTGTATTATGCTAACTTATATTCAAACACTCTGACAGACAAATTTCCACCAAAAAATTTTACTCAAAATTTGGTAGAAATCTGCAAATTTGATTTTAAAAATCAAATTTTAACCATCTAGCTTAAAACGTTTTTGAGTTATCGCTGTCGCTAGCAGATTGATATTTTCCAAAAATAAGTTTTCGAACTGATGGAAGTATGAAATGTGGAGATTCTTCAGTCTTGAGTTCGAATTTTTTAATGATTAATATATTTTCTTAATACTACTTATACGAGAAAGTTAAAATACTAAACTTACTTTAATATTTAAAAACATTAACATTTTGACAATATTAATTCTCAGTTTTTTTGTTACATGTTTATCGGACGTTGCGAATTATTTGAGATAGTTGCTATATTATTGTCTTGAACTGATAAAATATTCAAATGTCCTTAATTTGAATTCATTAATCAGAATGTTCCCATTTTTTATTTAATAATAGTTCTGGGAGAAAGGAATAGATAAATTGGCTCTTCTATAAAAATGCGGTCTTTATCGGTTTGCCTTTTATTATTTTTGAGTATAAATTTCTCGTAGGTCATAGATTACATGAGACAGTTTTGATAAATTGGCGCATCTATAAAAAGGATATCAGTTATTTTCAAGTTTCTCATAAGTCGTGGACTATATGAGATAATTTATAATTTTGATTTCTAACCCTTTGCAATAAACTGACAAAGTGAACTGATTTACATTTAAATGTCCTGAATAATCTTATTTTTAAAAATTAGGATTTAGTTTATTAAAAAAAATAACGTACTTAAGTATTTGAAGAAGTAGCTTCGAATCAATTCTCCTTTCAGATTTATAGTGCATGTTTAGAATAGGCTGTATATTATACATAGTAATTTTAATTTTTCACGCTTTTTTTGAATTGATATGCCTCCAAATTTGAATTAAATGTCTCAAAATATCTATGATAAAAAAATAACGAATTAATTAATTTTAATAATAAAAAGATTAAGTTAAAGTCGATTTTCTTTTCCACTTTTTTCCACATGTTTCTTATTCATATCCCGACATAATTTCTTGGAATGATAAAATCTCCTGTATTCTAATAAGATATCCTGAATTATCCTTAATTTATCGGTTATGCTATAAAATTTATATTTAAAATAAAACCCACTGAATTTAATCTTAAAATAACATTAGCTTCTAATTATTGTTAATTACTTTCTGTTCGTAATATGTTAATATTATAATTAATGTTATTAATGCAACAGTAATTGTCTCTGTAATAATAATTACAGTATTAGTAAAGAATGATATTTGATTTGTATTATAATATCATTGAATAATAATTAAAATTAAAAATTTTAATTAATATAATATTGTTTATTATATTATTAATATATTACAGAATGAGAGAAAAATAATAACAAAATATTTCTCATCGGCTTTCTTTATGCTGCCACATACTTTTTTTTATTCTTTATATACTTTTAGTGAGTAATTTTTTTAGGGATTTATTAAAATAAAGCTCTTTTTGTGCGATTTTGTTCGGTTACTTACCTTTTCTGTCATAGTGCCGATTTGAATATCAATTATCAGATTAATTTTAAAGATGTACGATTTGATAAATATATGAACCTTGCATGGATAGATATATTTTCTGTGTGTCTCCAAAATTTCCTTTGTCATTAGTTGATATATGCCTTCTATTATTTGATACATCACCCCCTCATTGTTCTATTGTTTTGAAATTGGATTAAAATTTGTCCTATAATCAGTATTATTAATATTTTCTATTATGTCATCATAATCATAAGAATAAGCATAATTCATAAACAAATTGATAAACAAAAATGTGATCAAACAGGAAACCATACAATGAAAATTGAATAATTGATAACAGAGAATAACTACTTTTAGGTTAGGTTTCGATGCAAAATAATTCCCATTATAGTCATTTTATGAGCTACCTCTAGTTTAAGAAGCATTTTGCCTTGAAAATTATCTTTGGTTCATGTCCTCAGTTGGATATTAAGATATTAAAATTGTGTTTTTAAAGCAAATTAGCTGAATTATAGTATATATAATGAAAGAATATTTTCTGCAAAAGTTGAAAAGAAGGTTTTTTTTTATACTTTTTGTAATAATCATCATAGAAGAATGTACAAAAACATCCCTCATAAAAGAATTCCTGCGCCTTAGGAGGAAAGATAATAGTAAACAGTATGCAGTAATTGAGAAAGAAAGTAAATTTTCAAGGATAAAAGACTTTTCTTTTATGTTTTTTAAGTTAGTATTATAAGAGTATAAAAGATAAAAAAAATGGTAGAAAATATTTAGGTTCAATAAAAGAAAATAGAAAACTTAGAAACTGATTTTAATAAAATATAAGCTTTTCCTAATATCTATCGAATATATGGATTGCAAATTTTTGTCTTAGATTGATTAGAAAATGTGTGATAAATTCTTGGAATTCAAAACAATTTTCTTGTTGTATTAAATTATTATTTTTTAGTTTTTGAATGTATCCCATCCACCAGGATGAGATTCCTCCGTCATGGTGGTTGGTTCTCGTTGAAGGGTGCACAAAATGTTTGGATCAGGCTTCTTCCATCGGTGGCGAAATGTACTTTCTTAGGGAGGTTTAGTTTTAATTTAAATTATATTAACATCTCATTGTAAAGCAACACTAGGGTTATTTTGGGACATACCTAGAAATTTTGAACCACGATCAGATGACGAAGACAACACCCGAACTGGAACCCCCCTCTCCAGGCCACACCACACCAGTAGAAGGACGTTTGATCTAATAGATATAACGTGCAAGAGACCTTTTCACACGAGAGGTCTTCGTTGGAATCGACTCTCGAACCTGAAACCCTCCGGTTCCAAAGTCGAGACCTTACCATCAGGCCACCGCGGCTCCACTTTCTTAGGGAAAGGTTTACCATGGCCTGTGGACTCAAACACAATTTCAGCCAATGTTGTTGCAGTGATCCGATCATTCACTCTTTATTATCCATGGGCCTTCGGACGATAGGTGATATGATTTATTTCTTGATTGTCCAACGGAGGGGTAGTGGTGCACCTCGTAATCGAGGAATTGAAGCTTCCGACTTGTTGGTTGCTTGTCTTGTCACCCTGGCTGGTACACGAAAAGGTGGGGATATGTTTATCCCTATCTAAAATGGGATGTACTTCCTTAGGGTAGGTTTGTACCGTGGCAGGTGATGGCTCCAGGTGATGATCCTCCACCAGAGCACGTGCCAGTGTTGCTGTTACGCTGATCCGATCATTGAGATTTTACCGTGTCGATGGTTGGTGCAGCTAGTTTGTCATATGCTTCTTGACTTAGTCCCATTAAAATAAAAGCAAAATTTGCGTAATCATTTAACACGATTTTCTTCCTCTTTATACCAATCCATATAAATCTTCAATACTTTCAGTTCTACCGACGAGATATCTCGTATTTCAGATACTTCCATAAACAGGTTTCTATGGGCTAAAATTTGTCTCTTGTGCCAGCTTAGATAGGTTTGACTTTCTAATAAGAGACAAATTTTAGACCATCATTGCATGTAATTGGAAGTATCTGAAAGACGAGATAACTCGTCGGTAGCATTGAAATTGTTAATATTTAATAAGATAATAAGGATGTGTAGTTTAAATGTATTAACGTCCTGATTTTGAAGAAGGAGTACGGCTATTTTGGGAAAAAAATGACAATAACTGGCACTGGTTTATCAACCCACCCTCCAAATTTCTGGACCAGAGGTTATTTGGTAACCGGCGTCCTGGCTTTGGAGTAGCGCGTCTTCTCCGTGATCTGGGTGTCTCAGGTTCAGGCATGGTTGTTCTTTCCTTGTGTTCTATCTGTGAGAATGAATGAATTCCCTGTATAAAGGGGTTGTGCAAGTGACGGGTGTGCCTGTATCATCTTCATTTGAGAAGAAAGTTATGTCTGCCTTTGAGTGCTCAGGGGTCTTTATTCCTCAGAAGCTATTACATCCCCTTTCCGTGTAAACACGGATACAGCATCAACATCAGGGGCTATTTGGTGCATGGCGTGAGATTTGGCGTACGCCGTACCCATATGCACTATAGCCTTTGAATTAATCGAGACTCGAACTAGATGACAGTCCAGAAACGAAATCTTGCCCCTAGGGTACTCTGGTCCCACAATAAAGAATTGTTTTAAATAAAGACTATGGTTCATTATTCATTAAAAATGCGTATTAATAATATATATATATTAGGTAAGTTAAAAAATAAGTGAGAAATCAAAAGACATTTTTGTGCTCGTTTCTTTGAAATAAATTCTGTACCAACAAAAACGGATAGTAAAATTTACATAATTCAATAGCACATTTTTCTTTTCGTTTGTGAAATCTTATTTGAATATTCAATATTTTTTAAAGTTATTAATGGTTTACTTTGAATACGTAATATTTTAAATTGATTACGACAGAATATTAAATTTTAATTTAATTTTTTAAAATAGACATTTTAAAAATATATCTTATCTTAGAAAATATGTGATAAATTCAAAAAATTGTCTTCCATTTTAACATTTAAAAAATTCCATCCTAAATTATGAAATTGAGAGCAATATTTGCATAACCAAATAAAAATATTTATTCCCTCATTTTCATTGAAAATCCATTTAAATCCACAATATTTAAAAAGAAAAAAATAACAAAGGCTTTAAGAATATTTCATTTTCATCATAAATGATTATAAATTGTTGATTATTTTTTAGCAACAATACGTATTTCCAATTTGTCTTAGATTAGTTAGAAAATGTATGATAAACGCATTGAATTTAAAACTATATATGTGTTTGTTTTTTAAAATAATCTAAATGAAAGCAAGATTTACATAATAAAATAACACAATCATATCTCCTATCTAGGGAAACCCATTTAAATATACAATATTTTTAAGAAAGTACAAACGCCGCTCCAAGAATAAAGAAAATTTTAAAACACGATCTTAAATAGATTGAATGAACGAAAAGGAAACAGATCCTCTTTCACTTTTCTAAAGGAGAGATACATTTATAAACAACTCTCCTCCTCCTTCTAGCGTACCTTCAAACGCAAAACAAATCATAAAAAGAATTGAAAGATTCGAATAAAAGGAATAAATAATTTACGCATATTACTTATTATAATTCCATCCGAAGCGTGCATTCTTTATTCCTCTTTCAATGCAAATTCCACCAGATATAAACCCCTAAGTTTTCCTTTTTATCTTTCGTTCCCAATGCAGAGATCTATGTTGAAAAAAGTGAAAGCATTACCTATTCATTGTTTAGCAATCTTCGCGACTGTCTTTCTGCATTCTAGAATTATCTAATGCAAGAAGAAAATTCAAGATGAACGAAAATTGAAGTAGAAATAGAATTTTCAGTCGCTCTGCGAGTAGACGTATATGGTAAATAGTTTGCCTTCTATTGTTAACACGGCTGGTGACATCCCAACTAGGAATTTGAAAAGAAACACCTTCTATTTTCAGATTAAATTTCTGATCAAATAATCTTTTTGCTTTTAAATAAATAAAACTCCAAGCACATTTGCTAAATTCAGTCTTACCGTTACGTACTGACACGTTGAGCTTTATTATTTTATTTTATTCCGACTTGTCTTGCTGTAGCAACATCTATTATGTTTTGAATGTCACCTCTTTTTTTTCATAGCTTGGAAATGGGAACTGTGTTTACCTTGGATTTGTAATATTGTTTGAAGGCATTAGAGCTAACATGTAAATTTTAATTCCAGTTCTGATTTTATAAAGCTTTGTTTCATTTGAAGTAGCTGTGACAGAAAACGGCGAGTAATGCAAATATTTAATGATAATGACTATTTTTAATCTACTGAGATAAAGCCAGGGAATTCAAAATATGAATTATCATGCGATAGATGAAATTCTACATTAAAGAATAAATTATTTTGGTATTGAAAGAGATAGAAATACTAATATAGATAAATCTCATTTCGAATTTCAAGTTAGTTTTAGATATTTTTCCTTCTGAAGTTTAAAAAAATGTTTATTTCATTCAATTATATAGCGATTTCTTTTGATTAGCAACATTTAATTAAATAGCTGAATATTAGAATTCAGATGTCACTGTTTGTTCAATTTCTTTGTTGACAAAACTTTGCCTACAAGACATTCTTTTTACAGATGCTGTGAAATGTTTATTTTAATTTATTATTTATAATGTTGCTTTTTTCATCGATATATTTTATGAAAGCAAATATGAGTGCATTTTTCTATCTGCATAGGCTACATGCATGATGCTGCATTTAGCGCTTCATTGACCTTGCTATATCGATATCCAACATTTTTAAAAAAGCAACAACAAAAAACTTTAAATAGTGAAAATTAACTGTTTTGAAGATTTATTATCATGTGAGAATATAATGCTGTTTTGATTTGAAGTTTTTTGAAGACTCAAAATGAATAGATAACAAATAGTGGAAGCCTAAAAATGTATGGGCAACAAATTGTGAATATCTCAAATTACGTAGGCAATAAATTGGTGATTTATCACTTTTCAGGCATCAATTTTTCCTTTTTTAGAGTTATAAGAAAATAATGCAGAAGATTATTACATTTGGAGTTTTATCGAAAATTTAAGTTACGACTTCATTTTGAAATTAATAATTCTCTGAATTCTGAAGAATTGTTTTTATTACTTTCAGCCATGAGTAAGCAACGAATGAGTAGAAATGCTGAAAAATGTTGTTCGTTTAACGGCGAGTAATTCTACCAACGGGACAACAACGTGTTTGTATTTATTTGTTTGTAAAGTATGAATTTGTAGAATCTGAAATTTTTTTGTGGTGAAAAAATTAATCACTTATCATAGAATGATTCTGAAATTTTATTGCTGTTTGTTCTTTTTGGTGTGAGGTTTCTCATTTTATTTATTTTCTTTTCTATAGCCGTCCAAATTTAGGTATATTGACTTTTTTTTAGTTTACCATGTTTTTTAGTGGAAATATCCATAATTTCAATACGATACGCAGTTAAAAACAAAATTCTAGGGACGCCAAAACGGCATTTTATAGCCATATATGGAATACTTGAATTTTGCGAAATTGTGACAGACATAAATAAGTCTCTTTCTGAGCATGCGCTGTCTGCTTGCCGTCTTATAACTGGCCGAGTGTAAATCCGGCATCAAAATTCATTTTTCACTTTATTAAAAATGATAGAAATATTATACTCTGCTTTTGCATACTAAAATAAAATAAATAATCTTTAAATCATATCAACTGCATAGAAAAATAAATTATTTTCTTAGCTTAATTTTCTGTCTTATGATTAGTTGTTTCTTTTACTAGCTTTTATTTTATTAATATGTATCGTTTGTTAAGAAACTGATTTAAAGGAATGAAGGATATCTTTTCGATTTCTATACATTTTATAAATAACTTATTTATCAAATATTTTGAAATATGATCATAAGTTTTGTGGTAATTTTTTTTTATTATTATTACTGCAAAATCTATGTATATACACTCATTGAAATTCCTTTTGCGATCTGAACCATATTCACGCCGCGTTATCCAAAATACTAGCTATGATATGTTTTCATGTCTTTAAAATGATACATGACTTTCTAATAAAAACATTTATAATAATTCACTTTTGAAATATATCAGATTCAGAATTCTTTTGGGGCATAAATTGTCTAAAAGTTTCGCTGTAAGGCTCTTCATAACTTTAAAACAATGCAAGTTGTCATGCATGGTAAATGAATTCAAATGCGCTGGATAAGGAAATATATCGTTTTAATTATTGAATATTCCAAAAAGCAGGCTAGAAGGTGAAAAAAAATACAAAATGTATATAAAGTACACCACTTTTAGATATCAATAGTAAATAACAAATCAAAAGTTAAATAACATCGCAGCACAATATCGCTGTAGAGAACTGACGCTTCCGCCTCCGTTTATATAGTCTTTCAAAATAAAAGTAATATAATTTAAAATAGAAATATCCCCAAATCTTATCTCCTAATATCCTTAGTATCACAGTTACTGTATTCACTAGAAATCTCATTTTTGTTACCAAATTCATTTACATGTTCGAAGATCACTGACTTGGCATCCAATCTGCATCTGTTAAAAATATTCATTACAAATTATTCTTTTCAATTTTGGCGAAACATTACAGGAATGTATTATTACACAAAAAGGGGCTTTGTGTTTTTATTATTTACTTTGTGTCTCGGATGTCCTTTTACAAATAATTTTGAAATGATTGAAAATTTGACATAAAACTACACTTATAGTCACAAAATCCCATACCACATTTGATAAATTAAAATCAATGCTTTTTTGAATTATGGCTTTTACATCTTTCTGAAAGTACAGATCGACAGGTGGTAAACCTTTGCTGGATTTCTCTCAAAATTTTGTTGTCGTCTATACTAAAATATTGAAATTGTGCATCACATTTCACCTACTTAGTTTCCTTCGTTTCGTAATTATCGCGCTATGTTTAATTTTAACAGGCACACAGACAGAATTTCTACGAATTTTGCTGAAAATTTAACATAATTCATTATATATTGGATTTTAAGCCCGCAAACCAATTTTCCTCCGTCTAGCTCAAATCGTGTCTGAGTTATCTCTATGATATGCAAAAATTGCTTTTGAAACTCAAGGTCGTCTAAAATATGGAGATCTACCAAAATGTCGAGTTTGAATTTTTTGACGATCACAATACTACTTCTATATTTCGAACCATAAACTATATTATCCTTGAAATGTATGCATCTCATATATTTCTCTATACTTCGCACCGATAACTATATATACATCTCATATATTTCTCTATACTTTGCACCAATAACTATATAGGTATCTCATATATTTTTCTATACATCGTACCGAGAACTATATAATCATTAAAATACATGCATCTCATATATTTCTCTATAATTCGTAAAATATACAGAAAATAAATATGAAATTATTAAGAATTTGGACAATTATTTATAACAACATTTCATTTTAATACATTAGTTAAATTTATTATTTAGTTTCTTACTAGTAAACTTCCTTGAAAAATGTCAAATCAATGCTTGTATATAGATTTGCATCAATTCAGCTTAAAACAGTTTTGATTTATCTCTGCTATAGACAGCCATTTTCCAGATAAGGGATTTTCAAACTCATGCAGGTCTAAAAACGTGGAAACCTGCCAAAATCTTGAGTTGGAACTATTTGTTGATTATTGTATTTTCTCTATATTTCGTACCTAAAAGTATATTATCCTAGAAATATATGTATCTTATATATTTCTGTATGTTTTATAAAAGTACCAAAAGTAAAAATGAAAATATTAAGAATCTGGACAAATATTTCGTATAAAATTGCATTTCGTTATTTTAGTTATATTATAAAGTATAAATTTATTCTTCATATTTTTACTAGCACACATTCTTGAAAGATATATACCAATGCTTGTATACCAATTTGCATCTGCCTATCTCAAAGCGGTTTTGAGTTATCCCTGTCACAGACAGATATTTTCCAAAAAAGTATTTTTCAAATTCAAGGTGGTTTAAAATGTGAAGATACTTCAAAATCCAGATTTCGTACTTTTTGTCGATCAATATACTGTCTCTATACTTTGAACCAAGAATTTAATATATATGCATTTCATATATTTCTTCAGACTTCGTAAAAATTACCGAAAGTAAAAATGAAATTACTAAGAATCTGGTCAATTATTTCTGACAAAATTGCATTTCGGTATTTTTGAAATATTAAAAAGTATGAATTTATTCTTTGTATTTTTACTAATACACTTTCTTGAGATATATTTTAAAACCAGAAATGTCTCAGAATTTGATTTTAAAAAGTTAAAATCGTGGTAGTAGATTTTTATCTTTAAATATTTAAAATCCTTGTTGCATCTTTATTTATACAGTCTTTATCTTTACAGTCGATCTTTTATCTATAAATAGTTAAAAGCCTTAGAGTCGATTTACAGTAGATTTTTATCTATGAATAGCTAAAATCTTTTGAGTAGATTGACAGTTGATTTTTGTCTATAAATAGTTAAAATACTTGTAGGAGATTTACAGTAGATTTGAATCTAGAAATATTTAAAATCCATGGAGTAAATTTACAGTAGATTTTATGTAGAAATAGTTAAAATTTTGAAGTAGATTTACAGTAAACTTATATCTATATATAGTCACAATTCTTATAGTAGATTTTTTTAATCTATAAATAGTTATGATCATTGGAGTAGATGTACAGTAGATTTTTTTTTCTAACTAAACTCATAATTTCTATGAGTACTTACCAAAATAATTTATCTACTTAACATTCCATTCCATTGAGACCAACATAAGCTATATAGATTATCTGCAGCTATAACCCTTTGTGTCTCCAAAACGATACGAAAGTGTATATATATTGTTACTTACAAAATAACAACAACAATAATTCTACCCAACAAAAAGGTAGATCCAAGTAAGCAAACTCGCATCAAAAACCAATAACATTGCTTACGACTTTTCTAAAAGCGGGCGAGATATTTATATTGATTTTTATTATTATTATTGTTATTTTGGTACTCTTTTTTTCAAGTTTCTTCTACTTTGCTCTTCCATAAAAGAAAATGACAATGCAATGCGATTTGTTATTTTTTCGTTGCGTTTCATCCTCCTACATAATAACAAAGACATGATCATCAAATAACATTTCGCTGCTACATTTTTATTTGTGACTAGAATGATTTATTCTTTTTCCACTTCCAGCTCGGGTTATTATTCTTCTTTAGCTGCGTTTTCCCTTCAACTGGGGAAAGGCTTTAGCAAAAATGCAATTCTTCAATTTAGATTTGAGCGCGTATCTTTTCTGCATCTTATTAAATTTGCATCTCATATATAAAGAGATTCTCTTGATTTTTGCATGATATATTGTGGGCGCTGAAGGAAAGTGAAGGTGAGCAATATATCTAGAGAAATATAGATTAAGGCTTTTCAAATTTATATATTTATATTTTAACAATATCTTTTAGAAAAGTATTTTGAGTTTTTAGCTTGAAATACTCAGATATATGATATCTGGAAGACCACACTTCTTTTAGCTATATATTTTTTTAATATGAGAGAACATGATGTTGTATAGGTTTGGGGTTTTTGAATCCTCAAAATGCATGGGTAGAAAACTGGCGATTTTCTGTTTTAAGGCGTCAATTTTTCACTTTTAATGAGCTTCTTTTAGGTTTTTAATTTTTTACTTATTAAAAAAGAGTCAGAAAGATTGTCATAATTGGCTACTTATCACTAACAAGGCGTTACATCATGGCGCAAATGTCCTTAATGTACCCGATTCTCCTGTATGACCAATAAAGGGCAGAGTATCTCTCTCTATATATGGTAATTTAAAATTTTTCCTGCTGGTAAAAATGGAAGTTTTTATGAAACATGTGGGGAGAAGGGAGGATTTATACCTTTTGTGGCATCAATTTTTCACTTTTAGAGCTATTTCAAAATAATCAGAAAGGATGTCACATCTGGCAACTTTTCACCAACCAAAAGTAACAACTCTGCTCATACCTACCCCGGTAAGCCGATAAAATGCAAGTTCGGATGAAGTTATTGCTCGAATGCGAAACAGCGAGAAAGGTCTCGCATATTTTCTGCATTTTAGTAAATTTGCATCACATATATAAAGATATTCTCTTGATTTTTGCTTGATATATTGTGGAAACTTAAAGAAAGGG
>JAPMOQ010045643.1:1516439-1578087 GCA_026543055.1 Argiope trifasciata | reverse complement strand
ATCGATATTTCGATGTCAAGATTATTAGAAAATGATAATGAAGGTAATCACATTTGATGACTTATCACCAATAAATAGTTACAAATGGGCTTGATTGCCCGCCATGCACGCGATTCTCCTCTTGGGTCTATGGAGGACATGGCCGAAAGAAGTTATAGCACAAAGAGAACAAATTGAGAATGAACGAAACAGCGAGAGATGTTATAGTATCTTTTCCATATCCTATTAAATTTGCACTTCATATAGAAAGAGATTTTCTTGAATTTGAACTTTTAGCTAGCAATAGGTATGTAGAATATATACCTAAATTCATTCTTTAGTATTTTTTTTATCGTGTGAGAGCATGGTGTTATTTTTGTTTTTGGCCTTTCAAGTCTCAAAATGTATGGGCATAAAATTGGCTATTTATGGATTTTCAGTCACCTTTTATTTCTTTATTGTTATTAGAAAGTGATGAAAGAGATTGTTGCGTTTGGCGATTTATCACCAACAAAAAGCTATATATTGGCTGAATATCCGGTGTGTACAAGATTCTCCTGCTGGCCAATAAAGAACAGAAGAAGGTGTGGTGATATCTTAATAAGCCAGATAACATCTACGGGACTGAGTAATTGCTTTTCTCCAGTGGCTATGTTACTAGGCTTCAGACTCAAAGGTCCTGATTTCTATTCCTGGCACATTTCATTTTCTACAATGGTGACTTCGAATGATAAACCTTCAACCTTCATGCAACTGTCGTGGCGCCATCTACCCACAACCAAAGTCATCAGACTCGCTTAACGTAACAATTCAAGCACGCTCGCCATAACTCTTGGCATGACAAAAAAGTTCTTCGCTCGCCAAGCAAAGATTGGTACGGCGCATTAGACACAACAGCTACATATACCAACCACTTACTCAACAATCCAATTCATCAACAGCAAACAGCAACGCATATCGTTCGTCGGCTCACTTCCGACTTACTAGAGGGCGAGTTTGTTGTGATATCTTAATAAGCCAGATAACATCTACGGGACTGAGCAATTGCTTTTGCTATGTTACTTTGCAATTACATTAAGCTTCAGACCCAAAGACCCTAAGTTCTATTTCGAGCACCTTTCACTTTCCTCAAAGGTATCGCCCAAAGAAGCTTAGAGAAAAATTTTTGAAGGAAAGCAAAATATCGAGAAAAGTTATTGAATGTTTATATAATAAAATTATTATTTACTTGATCTTCAACAGTGAGAATGTTATTTTATATTTGAAACTGAAATTATTTTCAATAAACAATGAAATTAGGAGACGATATTCATGTGTTTACAATTATTAATTTCAGCTGAATTTTATAATCTAACATAGATATAAACTATGCTACTTATCCAAATAATAACTGTTCATTGCTATCTAACTGTGTTAAATTAATTTTACGAAGGAACGAGATAGGATTACTTTATTTCTAACATCACACAGTTCATATAAATTTTGGATTGCCAATTTACTTTCTCCTTATTTGTGACCTGTATTTAACCTGAAGATTTTGACGATACAAAATATTTATAAGAAACCTTCCATATTTTAATTTTATCTTATACACATATTATTATATAATTCTTACTTACAAATAATTTCATTTATTCTCTTTTACTATAAGTAGGAACTAATATTTTTTTAGTGTACTTTTATTCCTCATTGAACAGAATTTGAAAATAGTATTCATATATTTGAATTTCTTTTTCTTATTCTATTCAATTTGCATCTGATGTAAAGTCATTTTTCTCAGTTTCTGGTAATATATATTTCTGATAATATAAAACATTTTGATAAAAAATGAAAGTAGAAAATGCATTTAAGTGAAATATTATGACTGTGAAATTTATATATTTTTATTTAAGTATTCTAGTTGAGAACGTATTTTAATTCATTCAGTTTCTGTTATTTCTTGGAATTCAATATATTTTGAAATTATTTCAAATACTTAATCTAACTTAATAGATATTTCAGAAACATATTATTCTTAAACCTTTATAATCCTACTTCAGAAAAATATTACATGTAATATTTTTATTAAAATTATTTTTATTTTGAAAAAGATAAATATTTTACATAACAGTGAAACAGGTTATAAGGTACCTATTTCTTAGACTTTAACAATTTAGATAACTATTTTGATACGATAAAAAAAATATGTTATGTTTATTGTTTATTGCATACAGTTTTGAATGATCAGGGATTATGTTTTCGAAAACTCCAGAATAAAATACAATATATTCGTTTTACTTTCGCAGTTTTTTTTTTTGTAGAGAGCATGCATTGTAATCATCATGGTATTTATTATCTACTAATTATTTTAAATTATCATAGTTTATTCCTTTGGAAATTCAAATTCTCTGTAAAATGCAATTCTTCCGTTTTATTTTCGTGTATAAAAAGTATTCATAGAGCACGCATTATAGTTATCAGGGCATTCATTAACCACCTATTCCTTCGAACAGTTAAGTTCGTAAGAGTAGGTTTGCAAATCGTTAGAAAAGCAATATAGTAGCAATGCAAATAGTTTCTGTTAATGAAATAGTTACTGTTAATGTTAGTAGTAGCGATGCCTATTATTAAAACAATGCAATATTTCCTTTTTACTTAATCGTATATAAAGAAACCTGGGAGAATATACTGTAATCGTCTTGGTATTTATTATCTATCTTTTCCTTCGAATTATCATGGTTTATACCTTTATAAAGATAAATCCTCTGTATTATATAAAATATCTTTTTTCTTCGCATAAAGTATAAAGTATGAATTAAAGTATAAAGTATGTATAAAGAATGTATTATAATCATTATGACATTCATTAGCTACCTATTCCTTCGAACAGTCATGTAATTCAACAAGAGTAGGGTTAGCAAATCGTTAGTAAAAAATGTAGTAGAAATGAAAATAATTAATATGTTATATAAATAGCAATGAAAATCGTTAACAAAATGCAATATATATCCTTTTAACTTTTTCGTATATAATATAATCTTCCTGGTATTCAATACATAACTATTCCTTCGAATTCTCATGGTTTATTTTTTTGCAAAGGCAAATCTTCAGTAAAATGAAACACGTACTTTTCATTTTCTCAGGTAAAAATTGTGCTTAGAGAATGTGTTATGATCATCATGACATTCATTATCTCCCTATTCCTTTGAACAGTTATGTTTCAATCCAAAAGCAAATCGTTAACAAAATGCAATACACCATTATATAGAGAACACAGAAAATATATTGCAATCAAAGGTATTCATTATCTACCTATTCCTTTAAATTATCATGGTTAATGTCTTTGTAGATACAAATCCTGAATAAAATGCAAGATTTCCTTTTATTTTCTCGAGTGAAAAATACATGAAGAGAACACATTACCGTCATTATGAAATTAATTAGCTATTACTTTTTTGAACAGGTATTTATCAAATGAATTTTAAATGCAAATTTTCAACAAAATTCAAAACCCTTGTATTTTCTCATATATGAAATGCACATACAGAATATGCAGTAATCGTAATTATATTCTTTATCTACCGATTCCTTTAAATGATCATGGTTTGTTTCTTTGCGGATACAAATCCGGAATAAAATGCAATATTTCCTTTTTATTTTGTATAAAAACATGCCGAGAGAAAACATTGTAAGCATTATGTTATTCATTATCTACCCATTCTTTTGAACAGTTATGTTTCTATCCAAGAGCAAATCGTTAACTAAATACAATGCATCATTACATAGAGAACACAGAAATATATATTGCAATCAGAGGTATTCATTATCTACCTATTCCTTTAAATTATAATAGTTTATTACTTTGTAGATACAAATCCTGAATAAAACACAATAATTCCTTTTTATTTTCTAGAGGGAAAAATATGCGAAGTGAATGTGTTGAAACTATTATGAAATTCATTAGCTACTTACTTTTTTGAACAGTTATTTGGCAACTGAATTTTCTATGTAAATTTTCAACAAAATTCAAAACCTTTTTACTTTCACATATATGAAGTGCACAAACAGAATATGTAGTCAACGTCCTAGTATTTATTCTCTACCGTTTCCTTGAATTATCATGGTTTATTCCTTTGTAAAAGCAAATTTTGAATAAATGTAAGATTTTCTTTTTATATAATTATATATTTCAATAGCATGCAGAGAAAATGTATTGTAATTTTTATAATATTAATTAACTACTCACTATTTTGAACAGTTATTTATCTACCGAATTTTAAATGAAAATTTCCAAAAAAATGCAGTATTTCATTTTAATTTTTGCATATTTAAAATATGCAGAGAAAAATTCTGGTAATAAAAAATATCGAATTCGGGATTTTCAAAAATCCCCATGTATCAGAATTGAGCCTGAAAATACATTTTTGGTATTATATCTATCAGTCTATTTGTAAATGCAATAACTTTAAATTGTTTTGAGTTACATGGATGGAATCATGAAGCATGGTTTATAATACAAATAAACATGATATATACAAAAAGAAAGAGAGATATAGGGATACATTCTATGCCCTCATATAAAATCTACGAATTGGGAATCATTGGATCCCAATTCGTAGAAATCTGCGAATCACTGAAAAAGTTATTGAACAAGTGCTTGATTTTACCCCAATCACAATCTTTTGAATGAATTTTCTAGATGATTTTAAAGTTTAGATATGTATCAAATTTTGAATCAAATCCCACAAAAGTTTGATAGTCCGTTTTTTGATACTTCAATTATTAAAAGTTATAAAGAATGGTCTCCTTTATTATCAGTATAGATCGTCATTATCCATCCTACAATCAGTTTACATAACAGACTTTAAAAAAATAAAGCTACTATACCATCAATAACAACATGCAATTAGGAGATAAATTAGCTGTATAGTTATGTTTATAATGGTATGAGTTTTGGTTTCTATGGCAACATTCATCCTCGCAGTAAACCGAACAGCTCTTAAGTATTATTATTAAAGTAGCATGTGTTTACTATTTATCATGCTTTTAATACTGATTGAATCATGCGCACAAAGATATGCCTAGGAGAAGGTTTGATTTAAATAAAATAAAACACAGCTAATATTTACAGAGGATTAATTGAAATCCAGAATAGAATAAAGAATTTTTTTTAAAAAAAATTAAGGTATCCGTTTCTAAAATATATGTTATTGAAGACAGCATTCTCAAAAGCAAACATATTGTTATCTACATAATAAATATCTAGGAATATGCCATTTATATACGATAAAATTTGATTCTTTTTGCAAATCATTTATTTTAACGATTTCCTGATTAAATAATTTTATTAATAATTTCTTAAATGTTAATGCTTTTCTTAATGTTTAAATGCTTAATGCTTAAACGATTTTCTTAAATGTTTGTTTTGTTCATGATGTTTGAAGACTAAAAAGAAAACTGCTTACAGATTGTGGTGGTAAGTTCAAAAGGCAGATAATATGTACGAGACACGAGCAATTGCTTTTGTCTTGTAGCTATTTTACGAAGTTTCTAATCAAAAGGTCCTGAGTTCTATTCGCCATTTTCCACATTGGTGACCTTAGATAATGAACCTTCAACCTTCAAGCGCAACCTTCATGGCTCCCTCTACCAGTAGCAAAAGTCGTCATAATAATCGTTCGCCGTCCGCCATAACTCTTGGCAGGATTAAAACGTTCATCGCCAGCTAAAAACACTTGGTGCGATAACATCGTTCGACTCACTGGAGAGGGAGTAATGTGATGATAAGTTCAAAAGTCAGATAATATCTACGAGGCACGAGCAATTGTTTTTGTCCAGTGGTTATGTTGCGAGGCTACTAATCAAAAGGTTCTGAAATCTAATCAACGGAGGAAAAATCAAGAAATGAAATTCATACTGTCATAAGTCTGTAATACTTTTGCCTGTACAGTTAGTCTCTCAAATAAAGAAAAAATATTTGAAGATTTTTTTAACTGATTCTGATTGGTCAATGATTCTAAATGTTGAACCCGAATTTAGAGGCTTTGAGAAAAAAAAAATGATGATACCAGAAAATACAAGAATTTTGGAAATAATTTTATTAGAAGTTGACATTATTGTAGAATGTGGTATTTTCGTTCAACACCTTGTCATGGATTAAAAAATGCATGAAATCGACGTTATAAAAAATCTTTAATATTGCCTCCTTGTGTAGTTAGCCGCATATAAAGAAGAAATACTTGCAAATATTCTTAATGGATCAATGATCTCTGATTTTGATATCGAATTAAAAAACATTAAAAATGAAAACAAAAAAAAGTATTCCAGAAAATACAAGAATTATGGTGATATTTTTATTGGTGCAAAGATCCGAGATTTTTTTGAAGGTTTTTTGCCTTGAAAATGGTTGAAAATACATATACGAATGGGAATTATCTTAAGTCACGTAGCGAGCTCTCTACTTCACTTCGAGCTATGCTGCTGTTGATTAGGTTATAAATGAATAATTTGCCTGTTTGCTTTTGATATCTGAATTCTGTCACTGTGAGTGCTTATCCTATATTTTACAGCTTTTTCAAGAGTTTTTACGCTGCATAAAATATTATCTCTTATGAAGCATTTTGAAATTTGGTCGTCAAACAATTATTGGACGAATTTCGCAGAAGAAATTTATTTTATACATCTAAAGAACATTTTTACGAATTCAAAATATATTAAATAATTTATCTTCCTAATCTTTTAGTAAAGGGTTAGATTGTTTTCCGTATTAGGATTTTAAAGGAAAACGAAGAGAGTAATTTTTCATGAGAGTAGTTTTTCAAAAGATTTTAAACTTTTTTTTCCATTCACTGAACCCGAATCTAGATTATTTGTGTACTATGACTATAGAAATTAGATTTAGATTTTGGTTCATTTCATTCTCTTTATATTCTATAACTTGCGTACAAAGAAAAATAAGATCGCTGCAATACAATTTTGTGTAGAGTGTTAGCTGTTTTAGCTAAATTTAATTAAAACTTACTAAAAATTTTCCTATTTCTCAAAATATATTATATTTTCAAGTAATTTTTTGTATTCGTATTATTCTTTATTATAATTGATAATATATCGAAAAATCATAGTTTTAAATAGTTTTTAAAAAAATCAATTTTTCAAAGTTTTCTTTTTATTGTAGTGGGATACTTTAACCGGCAGACCAAACTGATATTCTTTCCATGATAATTCAGCCCAAGCTACAAAGTGGTCACTTACTGATCTTCCATGTCATCTCCACTTTCGCATATTTTTCTAATAAACAACGAACATGCCCTAAATAAACGAAAATCTCCACAAAATTCTAAATATCTCAAAATTCTCGTTCAATAACAGAAATCAGAACACTTTCAAACAGTTGGTAAAGAGATGACAATTTTTTACATCATGTTCTTCAGAGTATGAAGATCATATGTTGCCATCTGTAATGTACTTAAGTGATTATTTTCAACTTTCAGATTAGATTCCTGGATTTCTATGCATTCCTTCAAATTCTGGTAAACAGTACCAATTCTTCCATAGATGTATTTATTTTCCCGCTTTCTTCCAAATCTTTAGAAATATGCTGAAATCTCCCATATCCTGATATAATTTGGATTATCAGTGGATGGTATCTACTTATATTTACATCTGAATTAGTAATAAAGTCATAAATTTACTTCCCTTTTTTTGACATATACCCTAGATCAAACCATTGAAGCTTTATTTCTTCTCTTATGATACCATTAGATTTGAGGACAATTAGATCAATACTCCCTTTCTATATTAGTAACTTTGCATATTATCAGCAAATGGTATCTTCTTATTTTTATATCTGGATTAGTAATGAAGTGATAAACTAATTTCACTTTTTTGGACATATACCACCTATCAAACTATTGTAGCTTTATTTCTTCTCTTAATTATCATTTTAATCTACCATTTGATATGGAAGACCTATGCCACTAGCTTTACATATTGATCCACCTTCTCATTACTATATATCCCGATATGGGTTTTAACCCAATTCACTTATATCCACTTGTTAATTTTTATACTTTTTAGCTTTTATTTTATTGTTCATATTTCCCTACTACAATTGTGAGATGAAATTGAATAATACTTTTGTATCATTTGTTGCAATTGTAATACTTTTTGGAAAAACATTACTTAAAAATTTTATATTTCCGCCATTTCCTATGATAGATTTAAAAGCCGAAGAAACACAACACTAAAATAATGACAGCAATGCTACAATTATTCCCCAAACACCAAAGATGTCCTCAGAATTAATTCAACATTTCAAAGCATAAAATATCCCGAGACTGCTCTCCTTTTAAATAGACCATTCTTAGCGGAACAGTCGGTGATAAGTCTAATTAAACGACCCCTCCAGATCAGCAACTTCCTCACAGAACCACCTTGCATCACTTGAACTTAACTAATAGAGAAGGAAAAGTAATTAAAATGAAGCCATTTCAGTTCTTGACATTAAAATGGGTTGTTCTAAGAAGCGACCATGGGCCTAGGTAAGGATGGGAATCGTCGCTATTCATTTTGTTGATGTCACGTGTCTGGAAAGATACAGCTCCCCAAGGATCAAGGATTTACGCCTGTAGACGTAATACTGCCTTTCAATCTGGCTTCTACAGCCTTTACGGTTCCCGAGTGACGTTTTCTCGTGGAATGAAGTCTTCAAAGTTCATGTTTTGTTGCTGGTGCTTTTATTATACCATCTAAGGCCATTTTGGTGTTTTTAAATCTGATAAACTGTGTTTAGGTGATGTGATCCCGAAGATAGAGTTGTGTCTTTCGATACTAGAACGTTGGAGATTTTTTAGAATATTAGCTCTTTTGAAGTTATTATTTGATCTTTCTGATGATACAGATTTCAGGGTCTGTATATGAGATGAATTTGGAATATTAGCTCTTTTATAATTGATTCTGATCTTTCTAATGATGCAGATTTCAAGGTCTGTGTGTGATTTGAATTTGCAATATTAGCTTTTTCGAAATCAATTTTGATCTTTCTTATTATACAGATTTCAGGGTCTGTATATGAGCTGAATTTGGAATATTAGTTCTTTTGTAGTCAATTTTGATATTTCTGATGATGCATATATCAGAGCCCATGAATAATTTGAATTCGGAATATTGGCTCATTTGTAGGCATTATTTTAAAAATTTTTTTGGTGATACAGCTTTTATGGTTTGTATATGAGTTAAATTTGAAATATTAACACTTTTGTAATCAATTTTGATCTTCCTTATGATACAGAACTCAAGGTCTGTGTACGAGTTGAATTTGGAATATTGGCTCTTTCCTAACCAATTTTGATCTTCCTTATGATATAGAATTCAAGGTCTGTGTATGAGCTGAATTTGGAATATTAACTCTTTTGTAGCCAATTCTTATCTTTCTGAGGATGCACATTTCAGTGTCCATGCATGATTTGAATTTGGAATATTAACTTTTTTGTAGACATACTTCTTTTTATCTTTCTAATGATAAGATTTCATATTTAGTGTATCATCGAATTTAGGAAATATAAAGACCATAAATGTGTAATAATATAAGGTTTTGCACAAAATTGTTTGAATTTGGTGTTATTGAATTTTTTCATTTACAAATATAGTGAACTGCAAAACTGTGAAAATGAAAGCATCGTATATTTTGTGTAAATGCATCTCAATTGAAAACCTATTATTAATAATTTCAAGTGAAATCATAAGTAAGATATTGAATGATAAACAATTATTAATCGATGGTAATAAGATATTCTAATTCTGAGTAATTAGTATTATATTATGCTAAACGAATATTATAATTAGTCAATATCTTAAGGATGAATTTATTTCTAAAATATTAAAGAATGTCACAGTAATTTTAATTTATCTTGTTGCCCGCATTATGTTTTGGAAAGTTTCAATAAGCAGAATGATAATGTCAATTCGATTTTGTTTTGAAAATTTGAAAAAAAAATGAGATCGAAAGCAATGAAAAATTATCCATTTTTTAAATGTACTGAAGAGATTTATAAAATCCTAATTATTTATTTTTGTATTAAACATATTAATTTACTTAGGGCTTATTTTTTTAAAGTGAAATACCAAACAAGCCAAATTTTCCCCCATACTTATGGTTTTAATCCAATTTACTTTAGAGTATTGATCTCAGTTCAGCAGTTAATGGGTCATAGTAACAAGAATGATAGTGATGGAGTTTCTGTTAATCAAAGCGATTCCGTCTATCTAAATAATATCTTAACTCTGTCTTTGCTCCAATGTATTGAGATAAGGTGCCGTTCCGGAAAACCTTCTAAGGTTCTTTTGTCACACAGTTGATAAAGGGTACATAAACTGAAACTAAGATAGAAATCTGAGTTTCTATAAGCCGTGTCAAATTCTGGGTTTGATCTTTTTTTGTTTGTAAGTAAGCATTTTGGGGCAACTCACCTGAATTTGCAGTTATTTTAGATGAATATTTCTAATCACCATTCTTACTACAGCAAATAATTTATTGTAAGGTGCCTAATGGTATTACATTTTTTGAATATACTGCTTAAAAATGTAATCAGAGAAAAAAACTCATATCTTTATGCTTTCGATTCTTATTTATCAGATATTATACTTCAAACTACAAGTCAAACTTAAACTTATGTCTTTTATATTTTGTATTAGTTGCCTTTTGCGACCATCTAGTTTGCCTATTTAATAAAGAATATTCGATCTTTTATATAACCTGATCTCATAACAGCCTCTTTATGACAATACTTTTACGATGTAAATTTTGATGTTCATAATATATTATGTTATAAAAAAGACATATTTTCCATACTATTATGGAATTTTATTCATTACACAATGCAATATACTAATTCCTGTTACTTTGAAACGGAAGAGACTAATTTTCAAGTAAATCAAAAAAGTGTTTTCACAAAAACATGTTATTTAAGAATATGAGAAAGAAAACAGAATCCTTCAGCATTGAAATTTAAAATACCAATTTTCCCTATTAATCACAAACACACATTTCATCTTTATTAGAAGCAAAAATTATATGTGTTACATGTCGCTTGCTCGCATCTGAAACTTTTGGACAACTTGCAAAAGATTTTTATTTGTTGGATTTTATGCTACATGGTAAACATTAAACGTGAATGGTTTATGTCTTTGAACTACAGTTGATTAATATGTGATGATTAATAATCACGATTTTGCTGTTCTAAAACTGGAGACTTGTCTAATATTAATGTCTATTTTTAAATTCCTACTATTCATAATATCCCTATACATATTCATTTATGTATAACGTTCAAATTTTCAATCGTTAATAAAATACTTTCTATTCATCTACTCCAGTTAAAATAAAAAATTTTAAGCTTGTAGGGGTGACACTTGATGTTAATAGAGTTTATTTAAATACTGATTCTTTAATTAAATTAAATTAATTTTTAATATGTTTAATATGTTAATTTTTATATGTAGAATTTTAGCAGTTTGTAATCAAAATTTAAATCAACAGACAGTAGTTCAATTAGTAAAATGCATAGAATTTCAGTATCTTTCAAGTGAAGATGAAAAATACGAGTTCAACTCTTGCGAAAATCAAAATTTTTTTAAACTTAGTAATTATTAAAAAAATATTTGATAATAAGCAGATAAAATAAAAAAAAATTTTTGTTGCCCTAAATAGGAAATGAATTTTTAAAAAATTATATTACTTGTTTCTTAAATAACGAATTAAAGTGATTAAAGTCATGGAAATACCATCATTAGCATCACTTAATAGAAAATTGCTCAATTCAAAAGAAAGTTTCTTTTAAATGAACTCATTTGCGGTTGTTTTATATAAGCAAATGACTCTTCTGCTTTTTTAATTTCAGCAGAACCCAAAAGCTCTTCCTAAAATAGAGATTCAACTCTCTTCACAAATGGAATAATTAGAAGCATCATTTGTCTTTCAAATAAGAGTCAGTAAGCTCTAAATCAAACCATCCATCAGAAATGAAACCTTGCAACTTTTCAATTTATTTCGTGTAAAATAAATCTCAATGTATCAACTCTTGATGTACTGGAAAAGACTAATCGGGGATCATGTGGGAGATAAATGGTTTTCGAAGACTATTAATATTTTTAGAAGCTCCAGTGGTGTCTATACGCATCGTCTAACCTAATCAAATTCATCAATTGCATCAGTATGCAACGCTAAACAACAAAGCTGCTGTATTTAATAACCCGAAAAGAATCAGTCAGCCTTGTATGACTAATTGGGCACATTGGATATTCACTGAACATTGGGTTGGTATTCTTTTCTCTTTAATATCCAGAAGCACTGCTGGGAGATTTATTATCTATGTGGAACAGTTATCTGTGCAGAGAGCAGATTGAATCACGTGCCTTGGGACAATGGAGAAACATTTTCATTCTGTCTTAAGAAAGCATTCGAATACACATCCCAAACTGCAATTCTATGTTACATAATAATTGTATGAGTTTTGATTCCATCTTCACGTGATATATTTTCCTTGCTTTAAATATTTTAAAAATAGTGCATGATTTGCATAAATAGCAAATCCTTTTTCTGCATCACAGATTGCGCAGTAATAGTATCAGGAACAAGTAATTATACATAAACGTTCCTTCATCCTTAAGTGATAAATTTTGCATGATTTAAATTATTTTTAAAGTACTACGTATTTTGCATAATTAGTACATCTTTGATTCTGAGGTAATAATATCAGGAATATAGAGTTAGACTTAAAAGTTCTTCCATTTTTACTTGTTACTTTTTGCATGTTTTAACTTATTATTGAAGTATTACGTGATTTGAAAAATTAGTACATCTTTTTGTGCATCGTTAGTGAATCTCTGATTTTGGGTTATAGCATCAGGAGAAAAGAACTACACATAAATAAATAATTCTTATACAATAATATTAATTAATTACATTTTGACAACAAATACTTAGGAATCAGTGTATAGACTAAAATTAATGTATTTTGCCATCATTAATGAAAGCTCCGTTTAATTATATGTACAAATGTACGTTTGATGTACAAAAGTGATATTAATCTGTATTCATTATATAATATACTGATTAAAATACAATTATTTTAGAAAACTCAATAATATTTCATCATAATCATTCAGAATCTGAGGAAACAGTTTGAAATCCTAATTTATAATCTTCCAGCACAATAAATTTTATATTCTCATTCACATATTTGTAACATTACTTTTCTAAATTATTAGTATCATTGATAAAAAAAGTTATATTTACAGATATTATTAATGAGGAACGATGGTATATCAGTGACTCGAATTCGATGATACTTGTAGAATTGATGATGAATAGAGATTTTAGGAGACAATTCGTTTTGATATAGATTCCATTATAGATTAAATACAGATTACATTTGAAATATTATTTTACCTAGAGCTCTAAGACAAAGAATTATTGGTGTTTTGATTAGAGCAAACTCTCTAATTAATGATCATCTGTTAGATGTGTTTACAAGTACTGATATTTATATGAATTTTGATGCAAATTTTGCCTTTTCTGTTTTAGGTAGAATAAAATCGTACTTGTAATTACAAAATTGTTAAACTTCTCGCATTCAAAGATAATTCGTAAATATTTATGACAAAGATATTACTTTCCTCTATATTGCATTCATTGACACAAACAATATTAAATAATTCCTTACTTCACTAAATATTCCTTATTTTACATATTTTACAATGGAAGAAAGTGAAAAAAAAAGTATCTACTTTTGCCTTGCATTACTCCGGCTGAAAGTTTTTAGAATGAATTTTCAAAAAAAAGGCTTCAAATATCCAAAATTTTGAATCTTTAGGTATCTCAGAATACTGAAAACCCCTAATTTCTTTTCAAAGATTAAAAAATTCGTGATTCTTTAAAAAAAAATCACAACCTGTGTTTTTATGAGGCTGATATTCCAAACAATACTGCGATTAAACTGATAACTTTTAAACAAATGTATGCTCGGATATTCTTTGAGGGTTCCCCCAAAAATTTTAAATATCACCTAATCTTTTAAATTTATCTGGATGAGTGTCTGTAATGAACAAAACACGCGCCACAGGCATACAATCAATTACATTTAAAGAAAAGGGATGAGATATTCACAAGGATATTCAGGATTCTGTTATGTCCGCTGCAGTTTCGTTGAACAGACTGTTGGAACCTTTTAGCTCACCTTTGAATTCATTGATGAATTACGATAATATTTTACAATATCCAATACCTCTAACAAGCCTTCTAATACAGCGTAAGAAGCGTAAGCCTTCTAATACAGCGTATTTTTTCGTAATACAGCGTAAAAAATACTATGTATTTGTTTTCAAGTTAACGCAATTCTTTAGCAGGATTTAAATGCTAATTTTCAAAAAGAATAAAATATTTAACAAAATATTTACTTAAAAAATCTATATGTTAATAATTCAGTTCATTCGAAATTCGAACAACAATATTTATTCAAAACACTAACATGAAATAAACGGGGAAATCCTTGTTTGAAAAATATAATTTTGATCACTGAAAACATATTTATAATACGGTTTGAAAAATGTGCGTTACAATAATTGTTTCTTTGTTGCAATATTCAAAACTATTCAACTTTACAAATTAAATATACAAAAATTAAATCCCAAGTTATACATTTGAATATTTTTGATCTGCAGGATTTAAATGAATTGAAGAAAGGAAACATTAGATTAATATAGAAACAATGAATACATCTATTTTGATTTAATTTAAAAAATAAGTAATTTCAATTGAAATAAAATTGGCTTAAACAAAATTCTATTATGTGAAGTCCGTTATTAAATAACGTAAAGATTTTATTCAATATAATTGAAACAAATATATCGCATAATTGAAATATTTATAACTGAAATAAATGTATCGCATAGAGTCTTATTTTTTTGTTGAAAAACGTATTAAAATAAACACAAGATTTTTATTTTTTTAAAGACAACATTAATTTCTATTTATATTTTGTTTGTGGAAATTAAAAAAATAAAATAATGTCAAATCCTTTCTCGATCTAGTCTTATATTTCTCTAATACAAACATTAAAAATATGTTGTTGTAAAAAGACATCCTATTGTAAAAGGATATCGTAGCATGTAAAACATGAAAATAAGTCATAATGAGTTGAAAAAGGGTGAATTAAGAAGAGAAAAATAATAAGTAGGTTTTTGTTTTGAAATTTCACCTCCGATGTTAATTTAAATAAGCATTTTAATTGCAAATTAATAATGACTTTTCAAAAAACAAAACATTTGTTTTGAAGCAGCACAAAGTCAGTCTTTGTTTAAGCGGATAAAAAGCGATTTTGAATAAAACTTGTTAATAGAGTTTAAATTTATGTAAAACTATTTTTATTTAAAAAAATTTAGAATTTAGATTTATTATTTTTTCAACTTAATTCGCTTCAAATAAATTTAACCTTTTAAATGCATTTTTGTGAGGAAATATTTCTGAAACATAGTTTTTTAATTATTGTTTTAAATTCAATTTATTTATTTATTATCATGTTTCAGCTTCGCTTATTTAATTTCATTTCTCTAAGGTTTGTAAATATAAAAAAATTGAAGATGATTTTTCCCTCTCTTATTGGTATTTTGATATTCTGAAATTATTTATTGTTGTAAATTCTCTATTTTAATAAAATATATTACTGAATTTTTAAATAAATTATCAGAATAATAAATAATGTGAGCTTTTAATTCGATTCGTAGAATAAAATTTTTAGAAAATATCAGTGGTTCCAATATTTACATACTATAATGTATTCAAATATTTGAAGAAAAACAAACAAAACAGAACAAAAAACAGTAAGAAAGGGGGAAATGTAAACCAGCCTTTTTTGGAAAAAAAAAAAGAAAATCCTTTTTTTTTTTTTAAGTTTTTGATTCAAATGAAATTGTAATGCATTAAGTATAGGTAATAATATTATAAGACATCTAAGTCCTACTTGCATATTGTTCTATCATGGCACATTTAATCCCATGATAAGTAAGACGTATTTATAGATATTTTAAATTGGTCAGAATGGATGGCAGATTAATGACCCCCGATCTCAGTTAGAAATTTGGCGACCATTAAAAACCATTTAGGAACTTGACGACATATTTGGAGAATTTGGTTATTAAAAGTTTGAGTTCTCAAAAATGAAAGAATTATGGCGATATATTTAATAGGAACCATAATAAGGTTTTTAGAAAATTGCTTACCTTGATAGAAAATCAACGTGAAGAGAGTTTAAAAGAAGAAAATTAAATATTTCCTTTTTGGAGTGTTGTTTGCAAAGCGAGCTCTCTACTTATTTGAGCTGAGCACGTCGTGTCATTTCAGTTGTTGAATACTTAACATAGACATATTGTTTCAATGAAAAAATGTATTTGTTTACACTGTGGTTGAATTTTCTATATTTATTTAAGCGTTTTTATTTTTTATTTAAGGAAGTGTCGCTATGTTTTATAACAAAAATTGCTCAGCTGTTTATTGATCGTCTCTTACTTAACATTAATGAAAAATCAGAAATCTATATCTATACTTATAATAAAGCTCAATGTGTGTGTGTGTGTGTATTGGCGCTCTACAGGCCAGACCGTTGGACCTACAGCGACCAAATTTGGTACATGTATACCTTGGAGGTCGGGAATGTGCACCTCGGAGCCCTTTTTTCGAATTTTTAATTAGAATTTGCATTAATTAAAATTTAAGCGAAATTTCGACGTTTTTCCGCCATAACTTCCGAAAATATGACTGCATAAACATGATTTTTACATCAATTTAAAGATTAAAAAATTAGCCTTCTAATGGTATCAGTGTTTTAATGTATAACTTAAGCTTCTATTTTTAACGAATTTTTAAAGAAATATTTTAACCAAAGTTTTTTTAGCACGTGACTAGATAAAATAAAAGAATGCCGGAAGTTCGAATAAAAAAAAACTATCATCACAAAATAAATCTAAAGAAAGGCAACTTTTTGCACGTGACTGGATAAAATAAAATAAATATAAAATGTGATATTTTCTTTAAAAATAAATGCAAAGCAAAGGATTCTGTAATCGTTTGTAATATATAAATCATTAATTGAATAAATTATCTTTATTTATACAGCATTGAATTTATACAGGATATGCATTGAAATTCCTTTCCAATGGCCAATTTGTAAAATATTATTAACAGGCATATATATTGTTTAATACTATTAATTTGATGTAAATGAAGTGAATAATTACATTTTATGTAGTTTGAGTCAAACAATGCATTTATGAATAATGAGTTTTAGATTACTTCATACTTTGCTCTGTGAGCCATATTTTACAAAATATTTTTATTAATATTTAAAATAAAAATTGCTACATCAATTAGTGTTCTAAATAAATCATTAAAACTGACTGATTTATAAAATTAAAGAATATTATTAGAAAAACGCGTTCTTTTAGAACTTTCAGTCCATCATCTTAAAGAAAATATTAATTTCAGGCCAATCAATGCCCGGAGTTACTTCAAGACTAATGAATATGTGATTTAATTGAAAATTTCAGAACGCATTACTCATGGCGAACCAGCTGGTCGCCGAAGTCGGCTAGTATACTATAAATTCGATTGGATTAAAAATTTGAAAAGAACATGAACTCCACAGCTTCGCGTTTTTATGATTTATTTTTGAGCCTCGTGTTTTTGTCAAGAGAATCATAACACATATTAGGGAAAAAAGAAATGCAATGTTTCATGATTTCTCAGAGACTCGTTCCCAATTCATAAGTGGATTTCGCTTTTAACCCTTAAAATGGGAGGTGAAATTTTAGAACTTAACTGGGGACGTGTGGTCTGATAGACGGAATTCATTTACACTCAAATCAAATTTTCTAATGAATGTATTCGTATGAAATATTGCCATTATATTTTGAAAATATAAATATTAATATATGGATATGCATCAGAAATTTTTCAAAATATATTATCATTGAAAAAAATAAAACGCGTTGAAACATTTATTTTCTTCTAAAATTGCATGTTACAATAAATAATATTCTTAAAAAATCATATTATTTAACATTATATTACTTTTAAAATCATATTTATTTTTCCAGTATATAAAGGTATATAAAAAAACAATATTATGTGGAATTCAACTATTATATAAGAAATGACAGTGGGTAAAATTGGCCCTTTTTCATACTGTTTGTGGGATTTTTATAGCATGGTTTTTGAGGCATTTAAAAAAAGCAGGTTCAGAATTAGTATAAAAATCAACCTATAAAATCTGAATAAATTTCTCTTGGCATATTAATATATTTTATAAATTTTCAAAATGCATTATCAATAGAAAAATTAATGATGTTTAAACGTACATATCAGAATCAGTTGAATCCGAGCTTTCGTCGAAAAGCTCTTCTGTACAATTATCCTTATCACTAATATCAATTTTTGCTTTATTTTAAAATATCTGGAGCTCTGCTTCATAATAAGATCAGTAAATTGAATGATATTTCCAGGATGATATTATTTTTTACGGTGTCATCTGCTAAGCCTTGTTTATCTTTGGGGCACTAACAGGGAGGTGCGGTCTTAGAGACTGAGCTCAAAGAAGTAACTGAATTATTTTTTTAGAAAATCATTCGCTGAAACTGGTTATAAAAGTGCATGATAGTTGAAGGTCACAAAACAGGAAGCCCATTCAATTGAGCTATAAATAGAATGGGGGTGATCGAAAGTCTATCGCTAGCGGTCTCACAAACATATCGTGCCCAGTTAGCGTTAAAATATATATACTATCATAAAATTTTTATAAGGTTTCAAAATTTGTTTAAAAACACATATAATTCAACAATATCTTAAATATTCTACAGAAATTTAGTGATATCAGTATAACAGTACATTTCTTAAACGGAATATTTTATCAAGTTAGATAGAATTTTAAAAAAAGCTAAGAATAAAACAAAAATTTTCCATTTAGTTTCAAATTATTCTTCTGATTTGATGCTTCGCCAAACGAAATTGAAAGATAATATGCTACATTTAAACTCAATGATTTAAAAAGAAAATTCTTTTTTGTATAAAAAAATGAAACGCTGCATTTTGATATGTGAAACAAATGGACTTCAAATCGGTGAAAAAAGGTACACGAATTATATGCATCGAAATCAGAAGTCTGTTTCGCATTTACAGGGAAAAAGAATAAAAAAGGAAAAAAAAAAGCAGATTCATCATTTCTTTGTTTTATGTTCGAAGCAAAGAATCAGATGTCTAAACTGTTCAGAGATCCATCTCCTGATACCCGCCCCCCATTTCTAAACAAAACAATTCAGATTCGCTTAAGAAGTTTGAAACGAAATATGATATGCAACACAATTTCCAATCTTCTCGGAAGATCATAGCAATAAATGCTGAAATATATCCTGTTGCCGCTTTCTGCATCGCATGCACAACTGGATCCAATCTTTTTCTGAGTATTACTTCTGTTAGCTTCTAAGTATACAAAAACAAATATGAAACAAAGTAAATAAAGATCACAGAATATATTCTGCAATCTTTGGTATTATCTGTGCAATTTTGAAAATTCCGGAAAGGCAAATATAGTTTCATATTTTGTTTGATTACTGTGATTGTAAAACAAGTAAGTTATATATTTTTTAAATTTTCTTTTCTTACTTAGATCAACAAAGAGAAGAATTATTTTAGTTACTTTTTATTAAATAGTTTTTAAAAAAATTATTAAGTATCAAAAAATAAGTTACCAAAAATTATTGATATTTGCAAAAATTGAAATCGCATTCTTCACCTTCATGTGAAGAATACTGAAATCCTTGCATGTTACTAATTTTGTTATTACCTGTTGATTTCAATGTTCATTTAAACTCTATTTTAAAGTTATTAAACGAAATTAAATTAAATATCTAAAAACTAAAGTTAAATTTAACTCTATTTTCTAATAAATTTCATTAATTAAATTTAATGAATGAATTAATATTTTAAAAACTACTGTATTAACATCAAATGCCATCCACTACAAGTTCGAAAAATGCATTTGAATTTGAGAGAATTAATAAAATATATTTTATTAACTATTGAAAATTTGAGCAAGATATATAAATATAGAAATAGTGTGAACTAATAACAGGAATTGAATTAATATAATCCAATAAACGGTATAAATGTTTTTATTCCAATTTTTAAAGTAAAATCAATTGTTTGACAAAATTTTAAATATTTAAATTGATTTTTTTAATTATTTTTCATGTTATATAAGTTGCCTTTATAAAACTTTTTTAATTTCGTTTCTAAATTCATCTTTCAAGAAATTAACATGATTGTTATTTTCTCGTATATGTAGTATAAAGGAAGTATTGTAATAGTCAAAAGATTGAATTTTAGATTCTGATGAATTTCTCTCTTTTGGACATTCCTGAGGTCAAAAATTCATCTGTCTCTGGCAAAGATTATTACAAAACGTTTTGATCTAGAAATAAGAAATTTTATTTATGGTTATCACCCCAAATTTTTTAGATTTTTATCAAATGTTGAGCAAATTCCACCCACGGGAAGTCTGTTTGGTTGTTTAAATACAAGTTAGCATATTAACTAGGGATTGCAGTATCGGAACAAAAGTTCAATACTGGTATTCGTTATTTCTTAAATCTTAATACAGGGATGCCGGTTTTAATATCGGTAGTAGAAATTTTTGAAAAAAATAAAAATAAACACAGGTGTTTCTTGGTTTTATTTGCCAATTTTATTAGGGAGAGTGAATATCACAAAAAATAATTGTACCTTATAAATTATAAGAGTGTATAAAAAATCACTAACACATAAAAGGCGTCTTATTTATTTAAATTCGAAAAAAGCGTAAATATCATTATTTAGCCTGTGGTACTATTAAAGGTTTTTAAAATGTGACCTTAAAAGTCATAATGCATCAATTGTTCTGTCATTAAGCTTGGATGATAATTTTGCCCCAAAATTAAAAGCTGTCGAAAAGGATCTTTCGACATCTAGGTTAGGTACTGTTAGCAATATGTGATATACTTGTTCTAAGTATTTACTTTTCGTATCCAAGTATTTACCTCGTCTTTAAATAAATCTATTTCTCGTCGGAAAGTTTTGTATATAGTTGATTGATTTATTGTATTTTGGTTTGTTGATATACGATACGGATATCGGACTAAGAATCCTGCACATGTCTCAGAGAATCAGCATCCTTCAGAGCTGTAATAGGATAGGGAGACATAAAACAAAAACGTATACTATTTTACTTTGTTAGCGATCCCTGAACAGTAGGGACAATTTAAACTCCTAGCGGACAAAATTAAAAAAAATTTCAAGTAAATATGAAAAAAAAAAAACGGTATTTCAAATTGTGAATACCGGTATTACAAAATTGTACAAATGATTCAAAATACCGGTATTCTGTATCCCGATATACCGGTATTGCAATCTTTAATATTAACTACAAAACGAAGGGAGTTAAATAGATGAAATTAAGTAGACATAATTATCATCTATAATGTTAATATCTATCAAATTTTGAATCTAATAAGGAGTTTACAGCCTGCTAGTCCACGTTTTCAGGAAAAAATAATAGCGATGACTCAAAACCGCAATGATTTAAAATTCCTAAATTTGGTACACGATTTTTTGACTGCAATTGTGGTTTTGTATTAAATTTCAGTTTCAGTAGGTAGGAAAAGACACGTTTGAAACACAAATTCTATTTCCGTTTGCAAACTGTTAATCACGTGACAAGTATTAATCTCCACCACAAAAAATCAAGATGAATTCAGTAACAACGATAAATTTTCTCCTAACATCAATATTCTGTAACTATTTTGCTAAATTTTATGTTCATAACGATTCGAATAGATTTAAAAATCTGAATTATGAGTAATAATATCTAAAATAAATATATTCCCATAAGGCAAGATTTTGAAATCCCAGCTAACAGTACTTTCATGACATTAAGACCTAAGAGGAATAAAGTGGCATTAATGACCTAAATTAATGTTTCAAGATAAGCGTTAACTGTGATCAAAGAAAAACTAAGAGTTGCAATACTGCACAGACTTCCTTAAGATTGAATATTATTGAATATCTCGTGTCTATAAGGTCCTCGTGCCTGCCGAGGTTACAAGACCAGCCATCTCACAGATTTGGTCATAAATCAGACCTCCAACCCACCGGGGGACCACATTCCGACATAGCCACTAGAATGCGTTTACCCTTCGACCCCTCTTGTGGTTTTCTGGACTCTTTGATGTCTGGGCCAGTTTACCGACAAATTGTCGATAGAGTCGACGGGCATCAAAGAAAGACCAGAAAACCGCAAGAGGGGTCAAAGGGCAACGCGTATCTCATCTGCAGACGGGTATAGGCCGTTTAACCGGCTGTGTCACACTTAATTTAAACCTTAACCTTGGATGTTCTGTGAGACAGCGAGCGATAAACATTCGGTCATCACTAATCTATTTTTAGCTCAATTGAATGGATTGACCCTGTAGTTTCCTGTTTAGTGAACTTTAATACAAGAGCACTTTTTCAACAGGTTTCATCAGATGCTCTTAAAAATAATTTAGTTATTTCTTCGAGCGTGGTGTTACCCTGTTAGTGCCCTAGTGATAAACAAGGCTTAGCACATTACACTAAAACTTAAGCTTCGAAATATCATCCAATTTACTGATCCTATTATGAAGCAGTGCTCCAGAGACTTTTAAATGGAGCAGAAAGTGATTTTAGTGGTAAGGATAATTGTATAGAATTTTTTTTAAATGGAAGTTCGCATTCATCTGATTTTGATCTGCATGTTCAAACATAACTGATTTTTCAATTAATAACGGATTTTGAAAAATGTATAAAATATGTTAATTTACAAAGAAAAATATGTATAGAATTGATAGGTTGACTTTTACAGAATTAAAAAATATGTATAGTATAGAATTATGTATATATATAGAATTGATAGGTTGACTTTTATACTAGTTCTTAGCCCTATGGTCAAAATGCCCTAGAAAACCATACTATGAAAGTAACACAAGCCGATAAAAAGTGGCCAATTTTTCCCATTGTCAATTTAATAATTCTTCATTTAATATTAAATTTAATAATATATGTATTTTATTATGAATTTTCATTTTAATAATAATATAATTGTTGAATTTCTCATTATGTTGTTTTCTAGATACCTTTATTCTCTGAAAAAATAAATTTGATTTAAAAAGTATAAAGTAATATGTTTTTTCAAGAATATTATTTATTGTAACATGTAATTTGAGAAGAAAGTGTATGTTTTAATGTATTTACTTTTTTCAAGGATAATGTAATTTGAAAAATTTCTAAAACATATATATATATATTGAAAAAATGTATTCAAAATATGTTGGCAGCTTTCCGTAGTTATATTTTTATTAGAAGATTTAATTTGTGTGTAATTGAAATGTGGTCTCGTAAACCACCTCTCCATAGTTAAGTTGCAAAATTCCACCTCCATATTTAAGGGTTAAAATTCAAAATTTTATTAAATGAAATTCTTTGAAGCAAAGGAATAAGAGAGACAGTTCTTTACATTTCAGTAGTTTCTGAAATTTTTGACCATTCTTTACAACAAATATTTAGAATTCAATTCATAAAATCGGCAACGTCTTTTAATATATCATTTGAAATTATGCGTCTAAATTTAAAGAGATATTAGAAATAATCAATGAAACTGATTCGAATTCCCAAAGGCATAATTACAGTTGCCATATTGCTCAACCCTGTGGCGTTTGCTCACCCCCCCCCCGATTTTTACGGGCAACTCAAATGCAACAAAATCTGCTCATCCCGCTATTTCCCCGGGCAGGTGTCTTTTCCCCTTTATTGAAGATTGTAAATCGCTTTCCCCCCGTTTCAATATTGAAATAAATTATATGCAATATTTTTTTTATTTATGTTTTAGCCAGCAGATGTCATTAGTTATTCACTACATTGCAGCATCTGCAGGCACATGACATTGCCTCTAAAACTTCACTTCTTCCGCTTTTTTCTTACATAAATGGCTGCTAGAAAACTTTCAATGATTGACAAAGAGTATATTCTTGATGACTAATCAGATTCAGAAAGCGATTTTAGTTTTGATAGTGATAGTGATACAGATTTTTCAGACTACTCCTCAAATAGAGATTACTATGATCACGATTCAATAAACTTGCAACGCATTAGGCAGTGGTACAATATTGATGTGAAGAATATTCCTCCTCCTCCTTAAATTTTGTACATTTTACTTTTTATATTATGCAACGAATAGAAATTAAATATGATTCAACTGAAATTTATTAAAAAAAATTTTTGTGTGTGATAACATCTGAAATTGGTCTTTCTTGCAACTAGTTTCTCATGATAAAAAATCTATAGAAAAATATTTTTCAGAACAAAAAAGGCATTTTTCAATTCTGCAGTATATATACATACTCTCAAAATATGCCAAAAATTATACATTCCTTGAAAGGATTTCGGTCCATAAATTGAGCAGTCAGATAGTTAAAAGCCTTATATACGTATGCAAATACCTACAAGCATTTCTAAAACTCTTAATCTAAATTCCACATTAATGAATCGATATATATGTGTATCAGAATCAAGATTTGATGATTTTTTAAACTATAAATCTATCTATTCATCATCAGCACAACCTACATCAATAAAGCGGGCTCTGCAAAAATCTGCGACATAAATACTTTTACCAATCCATCAATATCTTCATTCATTAATTCCTCATACAATACTTGGAGGGGAGGTAGAATTTTTTTTTTTTTCACCCTCTAACAATGAGTTTGTATCCACTTTTGGCCGTTGGCTTCAATCCAAATTCCGTAAATCAACAAAACCAAGCATATTAGAAGTGAGATCCATACTGGAGGTTGATTCAAAATAGGACTAGAGGATCAATAGTGTGGACAAAGGATTGGGTAGAAGGTGTTCATTATCGTGCAAGAACGGTTTAGCGATGGCAGATAGGATTTCAATACATGCTTTTGCTTTTCTTTGGAGGATGGAACTGTTGCAGAAAAATAACGAGGTGGATTTTTTAGCAATGTTAAGTAGGCCATGAATTAAGCTAATATGAACTTACTTATTAAATGTTTTAATAACTAGCGATATATTATAGTACGTTATTTGCAATATTTTTAAATAGTATTTCCAGAATAAGTGTAAGAAGCTTTTTTAATTTTGAGTTTTATTCCAGCGCATACCATTAGATCACCTACTAGTGTTAAAATGGAATAATATTTTACTCCAGTGTAAACCACTAGATCATTGATTAGAGTAAAAGTGGAATAATATTGTTTGGAATGTCAGAGAAAAGTCTTCTAGCAACATTCATTTTAATAAATCACACATTAAATTTAGGCTTATATATAATTTTCCAGTAGTTTCAAATCTCTTGCACGAAATGTTTGGTAATATTCTTCTAAGTTGAAACTTTTTTTAAAAAAAATATGAATTTTAAATTTAGTTTTTAGGCTTCTAAAGTAAGATTTTTATGATCCCATAACATTAATTTAATTTAATTTTATGATTCATCACAGTTTTAAAATAAAGGAATTACATCCATATAGTAAGTTTTAGCTGTTATTTCTCATTTTTCTTCTTAATGACATGTTTTGTTGCTGATATTGGTTTATAAAGCATAAAAAACTAAAATATTTAACAGAATATTGTACAACCATTGTAAAATCTCAGTCATTAACTAATAATGAAATGTGTCTATGAAATGTTTGAATTTGGATTACCAATTGTACAAACTGCGAGAAGAGAAAGTAATGAGAATTTCTTTAATAATTTTAGAAATTTCATATGGATTTCTATACTACTTCACTTTTTAAAAATACTATCTGAAAGAAAAAAATTGTTCTAAATTGAAAAAAGAAAAGGCTTTGTGCATAACTTAATCAGAGGGAAAAGTCTTCCCGAAACTTTCCTTTATATTCTCATAAAAACCTGTTATGGCAGAAAACGTTTTACACTACATTGGCTTACATAAGTTACGAAATAACTTTTGGCATGGATTTAGCATTTTTTCTATCTCATCATTTTTGGCAATTTTTTTTGGTGATTAATTTCTAGCATGCCGCTAGTAATATAGAAAAATCGAATTTGTGCTTTAGACATATTTCCACAATAGATTGATATAAAACTTTGTCACAAAAACTGCATTTGTAGTCACAAAATCATTTACCAAATTTGATGTATTTCCGTCAATACGATTTTGAATTATCAGGTTTAGATTTTTCTGAAAGTGCAAACCTACAGACAGTCGATCTCTTATTGGTTCCGTATCAAGCTTTGAAGGTATATTTAATGTAGATGTCAAATATTTGTACGATATATTTTATCTAATCTAATCTATCAAGCTCTCTTTGTTTTGCAGTTATCGTGTAAAATTATTCGAACACACAGATAGATGGTTTTTTTCTGAACAGATTTTGCTCAAAATTTGACAAAAGTCTGAATATTTGTAGCAAAGACCGTATACCAAATTTGAATAGTATAGCTCAAGGCACTTTTTTTTAAAAAAATTCTTTATATTAGGGAAACAGAACAGCATTTCCTAAAAATAAGCTTTTCGAAATACTGGAGATGTAAATCTTGGAGACTAATAAAAAAAGCAAGTTCGAATGTTTTGACTATAAATATATTACATGCACTTTTATATTTAATGCAAACAGCCCTCTAAGCACCTTATTATAAAATATTCGGGAAATAAATGTTTTATTAAATAATTATGCTGGTTATTTAAAATACCATACAATTGCTTTCATATATGTTAGATTAATTTTAATAAATAATTGTGTGGAAACATTTAACACGTCACATGAATCAAACATTCACAATCTAATGTTCAGCTTATAAGAAGATAGTTTATGTTACCTAATACGTTAGAAATCAATATTAATGACATCAAAGCTTTGAAAATTATGAAACATTCCATGTAGTACGTTACATTAATCTAAACTGATTGTACTAGAGGAAATAATTTATCGCATTATGACCTTGATCCCATTTAAATAATTAATACTGAACAACTTATGTGATTATGATTTACAGCATTATTTGCCAAATATTGAAAGATGGTATGTATAAAGCTTAGGAAAAAAGAAATTTCATCTGGGACTATTAAAATATATACTATTAGGGCTTCTCATAAGCTTATTTCCCATTTCTATGAGATGAATACACAATATTTGATACTTAAAATATTATTCATTTTGTTATATCAGAACCCTATTTGCTGTATTACCTTCTTCCATTTCACAAGAAGCCTTATTATGCCCTCTTTCAAGAAGTGTTGTGTTTTGGGCAAGAAATAATCATCGAGGTGCGCTTTTATTTCGCTGATGGAATTAGCGATTATCGCGAAGATAATTATTCAAGGACAGAAAGAAGTAATAATTAGATGAAGGAGATCTGGAAAATATGTAGGATGAATTAAAATATCAAAATCAAACTTAAGAGCTTTTCGTTTGCGACTAATGCAATATGTGGTTTCGGGTTACAATGATGAAAAACAACACTTCGTCGGTTTATTAATTCTGGCTTTTTTTGCTATGGCAGTTTTCAATTGATCCTGCTGATGACAGTATTTCGTAGAATTTACTGTTTCACCTTCAGGAAGGGCTTGTAGAAAATAACACCGTTCAATGCCCCCCCCAAAAAAATGGACAAAAGAACTTTTGGGGGGATGCAGTAGAGCACTGGTACGATTAAAACCAATGACATAGATGGCTAGTAGATAATGCAAGATTTTACAAACAGATACATATAAGACCATTTATAGTCTATTGAGAAAGAAACTTTCGGAACACTCTAATATATTCTCTATACTAAGTATATACGAAGTAAAAATATATACCAAAAGTTAACAAACTACGATATGACATACATTTATGCATATGCGAAAGGAAAAATAATTTTTACCCAAAGCAACATGTTTTTTTTTTGGTTCTGAAACATTTAAATCTCTAATCTAGAAACACTTGTAGAGACTAATGACGACCACTCCAATTCTACAAAAGTCTATTACAACAAAGCCTTCTACAGCTAAGCGCATCAACAAACATTCCCATCATTGTTTACACTTCGAAAGTGAAAAACCTACTAATTGAGTATCCATAAATCATAGTGCTGCATTCGTTTTATATTTTTAAATCATAAATCTGTCCCTGTCATCAGAAACGCAGCCAGCATTAATAAACCAGTATGTGGAGGATCTGGATCATAAATAATTTGACCAATCCATCAATAACCTCCTACATTAATTCCTCATATAATACCTGAAATGAATGTGAGGATTCTTTCATTCTTTCAACCTCCCAAACGCCGATTTTGTATCCTCTTTTTTTACAATTGGCTTCGCTCCAAATTTCGTAAATCAACAAAACCAGGCATACTTGTGAGTGCGATCCAAAATGAAGAATGATTCAAAATAGGACCAGGCAAATCAATAATGTGGACAAAGAGTTAGAAGGAAGGTGTTCATTATCGTGCTAGAATGGTTTAACGACTGCAGATAGGATCCAATCTTTTCTCTTGCTTTCAGAGGCAGGGTGATGCTGCTGCAGGAAAATAATGAGGTGGTTTTTAAGGCATCTTAAGATGTTTGAGTAATAAGCTTCTAATGATACATTTTGGAGAATAAGGTGGTGGTTTGTTATACTATTTTATGGAATATGATTTACAAAAAAAGTTATGTATTTTTTATCATGTATGCAACATTTCGTTGCAAATCTAAAATTATTATAATTTGGCAAGTTTCTGATTGTTGAAAAGTATATGAAGCCAGGCATTGATTTTGATTTTTAGCACTCAGTTAATGGTTTTTTTAAAAGCAAATGCAGCCTCACTGTCTCTGTAAAATACACCGATATATGGTGTTACCATTAATAAACAACATAGCTTATTAAGAGAAATATATAAATATACAAACACAATTTAGAATAGACGCAAGCAAAAGCATTGTCACCTTTCTCCGAAACAAATTTGAAAGACAGATATTGGTAAGTATGTGAATATAAAACAACAATTTTATAGTTTATTAATAGAAAATATAAATACATTAACACAATTAAAAGAGATACAAAAAATACAATATTTTTTTCAAAGAAAGCTAGGAAGACAGTTAAAAAGAATTTTCGCTCGAATATAGCAACATCTATTTATTGAAAAAAGAAGTAATTTTATATCTGTCAAATAAAAAGAAACTAAGGGAATACGAAGTTAAATTATATAGCCAAATATATGTGAAAATAAACCACCAAACATATTCGATTGTTGTTTATTTCCATTGCATTTGGGCTTTCAAAGAGGTATCAGTAATTATTTTTTCTTTTAATTTTCATGAATTAAGTCTCTGATATTGTAATAGTCTTTATTGGAATTAATGATACTATATAATGGATTCACACCATATTGAGAATGGTTCTGTTACGGATTTGTAATATTTCTTTACTACTCCATAAACTCAATGTAAATAAGATAATTTTAGATACTTTATAACGGCTGGTGAACGGATGCCAAATCAATGACCTTCAGTTTTTAATCCACATTTGGTGACCAAATACAAGGATCTCGAATATTCGAGAATCTTGGTGATAGCTGCATTAGGAATCGAATTCCAGTGTTTATTTTAGAACATTAGATGTCTCTTTTCTGATATATAAAAAAACCCCATCGCTTTTCTAAATATCGATTCATGCGTAATCTGATACTGTCGTGATTGTTCCAAACCAGTTTAAACTAATTAAGGCCTTAAATTAATTAAGACAGTTCGTAAAAATTCAGATAATGAATAATTTGGAAATCAAATTGCAAATGTTACAACCATCTACATTACTTTCTAATAACCTGAGATTGAAAAATCGATTCTTCAAAAACGATAAATCGCCAATTTGTTGCTTAAGCATTTAAAGAGGCACCAAAAATCTCAATCCAAAACAAGATCATTTTCTCGCATGATAATAAAGGGGAATCTAATACCTGAAGATATAACAGTTTGAATCGTAGTACAAAGTATTAAAATTATTATGGCAAAATACGTAGGATTTGAAATAGTAGATCTATTTATAGCCGATCGATGACGAAGTAAATATAATTTCACTCCATTATCTTCTCACATGTTTTATTCAAGTCGGATGCTGTAGCTAAAAGTAACAAAATGTCTTTGCTATAGAAAAAGAGCTGAAAGTAATAACGTTGTTAAAGTTATTTCCGGCGTCAAAGTTCAACTAAAAGGGAGACAGCTTATAATTAATTGAAAACTGACATACAGTATAAAATTTTACGCTGTCTTTTATGAATTAACAGAACTTCCAAGAGATTATAATGTTTGCTATTAACTTGTCAAGTTCATTTTTAGCTCTTGGAAAGATTTAGTCATAAACTAGACACATAATTCAAGGCGTGAGTTATTTAAATAAAATTTTTGATACAAATTTAATATGATGTATACAGAGATAAGAAACATTTTCTAAATTAGAAAGAAAATGTATGTCAGACTCTAAATGGAAGAAATATTCTTGAATATTATAGGTATTATCAATATAAATTGAATAATTACATAGATTTAATCTTAATTAATGTTGAAATAAGTATTATTATCTTTTTCTTTTATTATTATTTTAAAAGAAGTCACATCGAAAATACAAAAATAAAAATGTATAAATTAAAATATTTAAAAAATATAATTAACTATTTATGTCACTATCATATATACATTATAATTCTTTAACATTATTCTTAATTAGTATGTATCATGATTATATAATCGTATTATTATATGAATGATATGGATTTATGCTTATAGATTGATTATATCATGATTATATAATTGTGATATTACTTGGAAAAGATTGATTTGTGCTAATAGATTAGCATATCAACAATTATATAATTGTATTATTATTATTATGTGTATGAGATTGTGCTTATCTATTAGGTTTATATCACGATTATATAATGGTATTATTATATGGATGTTATAGTTTTATTTATGCTAATATATAGGGCTGCCTTTTAAAAGTTTTACCTACTGTTTATATTTAACATTTTAAAATATTTTTTGTTCTATATTTTAAAAGCCTACAACGTATACTTGATGCTTTATGGCCAATAGTTTTATCTACAATGCTTCGAAATCTTTTTTAATTTATAATAATTCTTCCATAAGCAAATAAAATTGAAAATACAACCATTTTGAAATTTATATTCTTAATAACATATAACATATTTTTTCCGTATATTAGTCTTAAGGCAGGAAACAAAATTTTATACAGCTTCAAAATAGATTCTAAGCCAATGATCCTGAAAACTTGAAAATTCTAGAGACAAAAGACGGATTTGGAAAATTCAACAACTTTGGCTCAATCTTTGCTAGAAAATGAGATTTAGAGATTCTTCGGAGGAATTCTATGCAACTTCACCCCCCGACCAGAAGCTGTATGCATTAACTATTCACAAACCATTTAATCTTAGGCATTCTACGCTTAGAGTTATCTAATATTCTGTTAGATGATGATCAGGATTGAGAGCGCTGTTAATATTATTTTACTAGCCATTTGCTATCATTGTGACAAGTTTTGTTTTTTGTATATGTATCTTTGTTCTGCTTTTATAATATGTGCTTTGCTTTTTACTTTCTTATACACTTAGTTAAAGAAAGTAATCGTAAAAAAACTTCGAACTCAAGATTTTCTATATGTGACAAAGATAATTTTAAAACGCTTTGAATTATACGAATGAAATTTAGTACAAGGTCATTACACACTATTTGTAGATTTCTATCATATTTTAAACCAGAGGTGTCCAAACTACGGCCCGCGTTCCAAACCCGGCCCGCGGAGGGTTTAATAATGCGACGAATTTAATAAAAAAAAACTGAAGAACAATTTCCAATTGCATTTGCAGTAAAGATCATCGTCGATTTAAAAGAAAAATTTCAAAAGCGATTTTCTGATTTGGACATGAATTCAAAAGAAATTCGGCTGTTCCAAAATCCATTTGATTGCAACGTTGCTGAAATTTCAAGCCAGCTTCAAATAGAAATTATTGATCTTCAAGCAAACGAACAAATCAAGGACAAATACAAGGAAGGAAACTTAATAGATTTTTATAAATATTTGGATGCAAAAGAGTTTCCAAATTTGAAGAAATTTGCTCGTAAATTCATTTCAATGTTTGGGACTACTTACGAGTGCGAACTTTTTCTCGAATGAAGTGTCTCTAATCAAAACATAGAGCAAATTTATCTGATGATCATTTGCAGTCATTGCTTATGATTGGTGTAACAAATTTTGATCCCAACTATAAAGACATTCTTCAACAAAAAAAAAAACAGTTTCATCATTCGCTTTAGAAGTTGCAGGAAAATATTTCAATTTATATAAAATAATTATATAATTATACTTTGTTTGTTTAGTATTTTGTATTTTCAAGTTACAATAAAATAGTATTAATTAATAGTATTTAATGCTACTTTACTCATAATGATATTTTTCAATTTGTATATACATGTGGCCCGTATAACATGGATCTAATTTCGATCCGGCCCGTGCCGCGAAAAGTTTGGACACCTCTGTTTTAAACAAATCCATTGCGAGGATATCTGTCTGTCCTGCTGTTCTAATATAAGATAACACGATATCTACCAAAAGAAGATACATGGATGAATAAAATTCGTACACTGACTTTATGAACTATAATGTAAACACCTACCAGATTTTAAACCAAATCCTGTGAGGGTTTGACCGTATGTCGGTTTGTACTTTAAGGAACCTTTAAACATGGTAGCTCAAAAAACGCAATGACTTTCATATATTAGATCTGATATGAGATTTTGTAATTGCAAGTATTGTTTCGAGTTAAATTTTTATTCTATTCAATTTAGAAAAACGAGTCTCCAACCTAACTTTAATTTTCGGACACTATTAAACCACATTACAAGGATTATTCGTCAAAAATCACACGATAGATTTAAATAGAAATGCTAAATTCTTTAAAGGTTAATATATTATAACTATTATATGCCAGTTCCATGCAAGGAATAGGACTTTATAAAAGAAGACGAAAGTAAGTTTTGGGGAAACCAGTCTAGAGGAATTTTTGTCACATTTTGTGTAAGAAAATTATTTCCTATTACCCAACATATTATGTTATTTCTATTGGTTAATGTTTGTAATAATTTGTGTGTTACCAATTACGTATACAAAGTTTAGTAAAAGTTAAGTACATTATTTATCATAAGCTTTAAACAATCTATTTGTACATGGATTATTCTAAAATGATAACTTTTAAGGAGTAAACATAAAAAGCTTTCAACAACCTATTAATACATACATTATTCAAGAACGAAAATGTTTTAAAGACTAAACAAACAGCTTTCAAAAATTTATCGATACATGTTTTGTCAAGGACGAAAACTTTTTAAATAGTAAAAACAACTTTCAACAACTTATTTTTACTTGTGTTTTCTTAGAATGATAACTTTTTAAAGAACAAACAAGACTTTTAAACAACCTATTTATGCATGTATTATTCAAGAATGACAACTTTTCAAGAAGTAAACATAAACAGCTTTCAATGGCCTATTTATTCCTGTATTATTTTATTCAAGAAAAATACTTTTTTAAGGAGTAAAGAGAAATACTAACTTTTTGAATAAAATATTTAAAACGATTTATTCACAAATTAACTCGGTTTCAGCCTTGTGATTACTTTAACATTATTGAGAAGTTGACAATATTACTTAGGTTACACTCCTACATCATCCTTAATTTGCTATTTAAAATTTTCTTAGAATAAACTATTTTCCTTAGTTTTATATATTCAAAAGGCATTAAAAGGTTTTTAGCATACACTTTTTATGACATCCATGAGCATTCAAAAATGTAGACCAACTCAAATTGATTCAACAACAACTTTTCAACGTTTTCGCACCGTTCATGATTTCCTGAAAATAAAGCTACTTTAAATATTTTATGAAAAGTTTTTTATCTATGAAAAAGTTCTTTTTTCGGGATTATGCATACTTTTTTCCAAGAGTTAAGCAACTATCCCTTCTTCTTTTGGGAAATGTTTGCATTTTTCTTTTGAAATTCCAAAAACGATTTTTTATGGTTTAACTGTCCCTGTCTGGCACAAATGTTCACGAAGGTGCAGCTGAATATTTTATAAAAGCAGATATTCTATGAATATTTTAATATGTTTGCTTCCTGGTATCTGTTTCCAGGGCTTATTCTAGAAGTAAAAAGTCCATTTGGAATATAGATATGATTTCATTCTTTTGTTAGGCCTAATGCAATGTCTCAGTCTTTTTAAAGAATTATTAACTTATTAGAAAGTAAAGTAAAGTTCAAAAGTTAAAATAATTTATTTATTCATTATCATTTTTTAAAATTTATCCAATTCTTATTATTTTTGCAAATAAGCTTGAACAAAAATTCATACTTTCTGTGGTCACGCAATGAATAATGATGAAAATAATATTTTGGGTATATATTATTTTGGGTATATATAATATATATTGGTAATATATATTTATTTGTTTCTAAATTAATAAACTACATGAATAATAGCATTGTCATGACCATTTTTAATGATTTTTCTTGATAACATTTGTAACTCTTTAGAAAGCATTAGATTATATACTGTGCCTAGGAAAAGTATAATAGCATAATAGTAAAATTATAAAATAATTGCATTGTCATGACCATTTTTAATGCTTTTTTTTAATAGCATTTGTAACTCTTTAGAAAGCATTAGATTATATACTGTGCCTAGGAAAAGTATAATAGCATAATTGTAAAAGTACAGAATAATTGCATTGTCATGACCATTTTTAATGCTTTTTTTAATATCATTTGTAACTTTTTAGAAAGCATAATATTATATACTGTGCCTAGGAAAAGTATAATAGCATAATAGTAAAAGTATAGAAGAATAATTGCGTTGTCATCACCATTTTTAATGCTTTTTCTTGATAGCATTTTTAATACTTTAGAAGCTATAATATTATATACTGTGCCTAAGAAAAGTATAATATCATAATAGTAAAAGTATAGAAGAATAATTATATTGTCATGACCATTTTTAATGCTTTTTCTTGATGGCATTTTTAATACTTTAGAAAGCATAATATTATATACTGTGCCTATTAAAAGTATAATAGCATAATAGTAAAAGTATAGAAGAATAATAGCTATTTTATGACCATTTTTAATGCTTTTTCTTGATAGCATTTGTAATTCTTTAGAAAACATAATATTATATAGTGTGCCTAGGGAAAGTGAATAAGAAATATATTTCACATTTAGCCTTAAAATGCCCGATACTCTATAATATTCCTTGTTATTCTATAGAATGTCGGGATTTCATACATTGATATAGCATATATCAAAACAGGAAAATGAATAGTTCGGGGTAGCCTGATTAGTAAGGTATTGGATTCGCCTCCCATGGGTTGCGATTTCGAACCCGGTCGATGACCGAATACATTCATGCGTGGTAATGACTACGTATAAATCTGACGTGGTCACAAAGTCCTCCATGTCGAGAGTAATACCACTGGTGTTATTGGTTCAGAGGTGATTGTTCTCTGATCCAGGAGTAAATTACGATTTGGGGATGAGTGAATGAAATGCGTGAAGGAAGTCTACCCCTTAAAAAAGGACAATGATGCGTGAGTAGTTAACTTTTACTCTTGGCACTAGATGGCGCTACTTAAAAACAAGAGACGCAAAATAATCGGATTAAATCTCACTGGTTCTTTATTCGCGGGCATGTTGATGACAAGTGCCATTATAAACAACCAAAAATAGGAAATATTCTTTACTGTTATATATGGGCATTCTTACATTTCTATGCTTCAAAGGCGATTCAACACACTTATGTCGATTGCATTTGACATAGGCTTTCGAATTCATCTTATATTAGAATGATTACAATTACGATATATGTTGAGTTTATTTCAAAGAATCTGGCAATAATTTGAATACTTTTTTTTGCTAAGTCGTATAGAAAACGTACTGCAATTGCTAAAAAATACGAATTCAAGATTTAATGATTCAGTAAAAAGCCTAAATTCACACCAGAGATGAATATTTCCTTACTGCAAACAATAAATTCCGTGAGAGACATTTACTGGCATAATAAAAGTTTCAAAATTTTGAGTTGAAGAATTAGGGCAAATAAATAACAATTTTATTAGAAAGTATGAGAATAATTTTTACTGAAATCATTTCCATTGGTTTAATAAAGAAGAAGTACGATGTTATTCCAAATTTACTATAAACTCTTTTATGATTTTAAAACATGTATCTATTTGAACGTTTTATAAGACCATATTTTTGAAAAACAAAAGTAAAAGGCTACAAAATGTAACTCTAAGAAGCCATTAAAATGCGTTTTTTAATGTCTTTTGGAATCAATCTAAATTTTAACACTTTTCTTAAAATTGTTCTCGAATTTTATATAAAAAATAAAGTAGCTTCCTTGAAAATTTGTGGGTTGAAATTTTTACGATTTTATGTCTTTAAAATTATAAATTAATTTGATTTCTTTCTATTCATAGAAAATTTTAAACGAAAATGCCAACAAAAAATTCACAGGGACAAAATCTCATAAAAAGGAAACTTTTTCGAATTTTAAATCGTTATAAATATGTCACATTATAAATTCATGGAATCTCAGAAAATGCGAGTTTGTTGCTTCCGATAAACATTTAATATACAAAATAATATTTTTCGACTACATTTTATGCGTTATAACTATTCAGCATAAAAATATCGTATTTCAACAGAAAAAAATCACTCAATGACAAATATTTCAAACAATTATTTTCGACTTACTTTTCAGGAAAACTTTAATAATTCTGGTTCTAAAAATGTAGATTTTCTCTGAAAATAATGAGTATATGATATTATATAGTTTTTTAAGGTGAATATCCATTTTTGAATTAGATTAATAATTCTTAAAATCTCAGTCACTTTTGAAACAACAAACATTTCTTAATTATCAACATTGTCGGTTCTGTGGCAAATTTTTAATGTCCAAAGTACAACTGCACATAAGATTTTGGTATAAAATATAATGTAAAATATAAAAATATAATATAATATAATATTTTCCTACTACATTCTGTCTCATATAAATATTCATTAGAGAAATATATTTAAAATAATCACTCAAGGATAAATATTTCGACCAATTATTTTCGATAAACTTTTTAGAAAACCTTTTATAATTCTGGTTCTAAAAATGTAGATAGTTTCTGAAAATAATGAGTATATGGTATTATATCTTTTTTTAAGTGAATGTCCATATTTGAATTAGAATAATAATTCTTGAAATCTCTGTCAGTTGTGAAAAGAATGTTTCTTTATTATCGATATTTTTGGTTTTCCAACAAATTATGAACGTCAAAAGTGCAGCTACTCGTCAGATCTTGTGTGATCTAGTTAATTTGAAATAGATATTTTGGTATCCGTTTTCTTCTATTTTATCATTTCATTTCGAGGCGAATTTTTTCACTGTAAAAAGGCTTAATTAATAACTCTTCTTTTAAAATCGGAAGTTTATTTAAACATCAATTCAAAATATTAATCAAAGATAGCATGTTACAAATAAAAGACTACTATGCTTAGAATTCTAAAAGTAAAAATCTGATACTCGTGATCACAGCTTTTTCCAAGGTACAAAATTGTGTGCTCAAAGAGTGAATATCTCTATTAGAGAATACTTGAGAGAGTTTCTAGGAAACCCTAAATAAATGCTGATTTAATTAAAAAAAATTCCAATATTTTTTAAAAATCAATTTTATCATTTACTTAAATACATATTGGATTGGTATTTCCCATTGTTGATAAGTAAGAAATAAATATTTTTTTTATGATATGTGCAGTTTCATGTGAAATGAGAAAGGTAAGTTACAGTTCTGTGAATACAGACGGGCAATTAAAGTAGTGATTAACATATAGTTACACTATTAATGTGCTTATATAGATTTGGATCCGATAGTTTTATGACGACATAAAAACAAATTCAATTAAGAATATTCATCTATACAATAGAGATGGCAATTGCAAAGCAGTGTAATAACATTAAATATTTGACTGCAGGAACTATGAACATAAAATTAAGAAAAAAAGACTAATCTAAAATTAAATACATTCATTTGAGTACATTTAAATTTCTGTAAATGATTAAACGGCATTTGTAGATATTTTACTAAAATATATAAGCATTTTATTGAAGCATGTAGATATTATAAAACGTAGATATCTCTAAATATGTAGATACATTACAGATTCTCTTTTTCTAATATTTTTCGAATTACTTTTGTTCTAATATATTTGTATTTATCGACTTTTAGATATTTTGTCAAAATTGCCAAGTTCCTTTGTTCATCATGAATACGCAATGGTAATAAATTTTTTTAGAATACTATGTTTTCAAGTAAAATTTGTACCCAAGAAACATTTTAAGAAGTAAATGTTACTAATTTATTTTAAAAACTACATTAAATTAAACCTTTTTATTTCTATCTTAAATTTCTTCCTTGAACTTAATTCTTCTTCTACATTTTATTTTTCTTTTACGGGGAAAAAAACAATCATAGAATTTTTTTTAATTATTTTTTCTCTGAAACGATCATAAATAATCAATAATATTAGGTTTTAAATAATATTATTAATTATTTATCATTATTTTGAGAATAAACAATTAGAAAACAAAGAAACAGCAAAAATATTTTTTCTCATTACTTTTTCTCTCAATTAATTATAATTAGTTAATAATGTTAGAATTATAAATAACATAGTTAATAATTTGCTATTATTTTAAAGAAAAAAAACATGAATTTGTTTAACACTTAAACGATAGAGAAGCAATTATAAACCAATTATAAAATTTTTATCGAATTACTTTTTTTCTAAAATATTAATAAATAATTCATAATTTGAAAGTGATAAAAAACATTGTTAATTATTTGTTATTTTATAGAAAAACTGTTTCAAAATTTTAAAAATACCTGAATGCTAAAAAATCAACTGTAAAACAAATAATCAATTATAAAATATTTCTTCGAATTTCTCTTTCTTTAAAATAACGACTAATAGTTAATAATATTCGAATGATATTACTTCAGAATAATAAATGCTGTTCCTTGAAAACTAAGGCACATCCAGATAATAAATGCATCTATATTTTTTAGTTATTTTTAATGTGCGTACTTATGGGAATTTATATCAAATAATATTTTTTTGTTCTTTAGTTTCGAATTCATTCATGAAATTTATCGTACTGAGAATTTCAATTTCTCTAAGTGCTTGAATTCAAATGTAAATGAAATTTTCTTTCATTCTTTTGATATATTCAAAGCAAAAATATTTTTTACTATTGTTGAATTCCATAATATGATTTTTCAACAGCGGAAAATGTTTAAAAAAAGACTTTTGCTGAATTTTCTTTTTCAGAAATCTATTCTTATGTTATTTTATATTCAATTTTTTATGTTATTATATATATTTTATAATTTTTACTAGACCAAATTGAAATTCTAATTCAGATTCTGAGAAATGATAATAAAGAGAAAATTATTTATTAATATTTTACATATATTTCTTAAGTCGGTTCTTTTCATAAAAATTAATACAAAAAATCAATTTTCTACTTTAATTCGAAATTTATAATTTATTTTAGTTCAAGAAATTTCAATTTCCCTGATGAATTTATTATTTTTCTTTCTTAAAATATTCTCAGTATGAAACTTTCTAACCTTTGAGGAAACTACAGCTTTGTCTCTCTCATTTGAAATTCCAACTTGTTTTTGTAAAACGCCAAAATTATAACTTTTAAAAATTTTTATTTTATTTCTTTGTGTTTTTTTTAACAAACTGAAATTTATTTTGAGAATTCAGGATTATTACCTAAAACTGTATTTAGTTTCTTATATAGTCATGAAAAAGCATCACTGATTAATTTTACTAATTATTGTTTAAAAAGGCAAGTTTGTTTAATCCTAAAATGGTTAGAATTTATTGATGATAGTGACGATGTCGTGTCTGCATTACCAAATAAAGGGGTTGCAGCATCTTATGAGAGTAAAGAGACCTGAGCACCTGAGAGGAGAAGTCTGACTTCTACTTCATGTGAAGATGACACTCACACACTTGCCAACACAACACATTCTTAAAGACAGAGAGGAAAGTTATTCAACACAGCCCATAATATACAGAAAGAACATGGAGGGTAGAACAATTATGCCCGAACCAGGACTTGAATCTGGGACATCTAGGTGACGGGAAAAAAGCTCTACCCCGGTGCCAGAATGTTGTCTTAGAATTTATTTAGAATTTTTTTATCCAAGTGTTTTTTATATTAAGTTTATTAAAAATTGTTAGGAAGTTTATTTTTTTCAAAATGACGACACTTTTTCAAGAAGTATTCAGTTTTTCCACAAGGGGATTATTTATTATCATGAAACATAGGTTTTATTTAAAATAATTTATCATATTATATTATTATCAATATTATAGGAATAACCTCATTTTTGGCATGTTTACAATCATTAAAAATCACACAATCAATTACACGCATAAAAGAGGTGTTTATAATGTTCACTATTCCATCAAACATAATGTGCGATAAATCTTACTGTTAATTAGTATGTGTGAAATAAATTCCATTACTTTAAAATTCAGTGTATTGAAAAAATTATCACATGATTTTATTATCAATATTTAAACCTAACCAATTTTTTGAAATGTTTATAATTAAGCAATATCACTTATTTCATCCAACCATAAGCATAAATACGTTATTTATAATGCACATATTCACATCAAATATAATGTGCGATAAATCATATTGTCAGTTAGCATGTGTAAACTAAATACGATTACTCTAAAGAGGTTTTATTTTAAAAATATCTCGTCATTTTATTATCAATATTATAGACGTAACCATTTTTTCGGAATGACAACAATCAATCAAAATCATGAAATTAATAACATTCGCAAACTTCAATCAATCATAAACTTGAAAGATGTGTTTATAATGTGCTATCTCACGCCAAGTATAATAATCATTAAATCTTACTATCAGTTAGTAAGTGTAAAATAAATACGATTACTCTAAAACTTAAAAACTTAATATGTTTTGTTGAAAAATTTATACATCTTCTTCTGAATATTTTAGACATAATCAACTTTTCGGAGTGTCTACAATCAGTCAAAATCCCTGTTCAATCACAATCACAAACCTCAATCAAATTCAAGAATGAAATATAATGTACGACCTCACATAAATTTAATATGCAATAAATTTTACTGTCAGTTAGCATGTGTAAATTAAATACGATTAATCTAAAATTGAATAGGATTAATTGAAAAAAAAAAAACTGTCAAGTAAAGTTGATATCAATGTTCTAAGTGTGTCCAATCTTTAGATAAGTTCGATAACTGCTATTGATTCTTTAACTAGAGTGTAGCAACACCAAAAAAGGTAGAGCTCTATAAAGTCTTGAACACAACTAGTAAACTAAAAGACTCAGGTGCATATCACTGTAAAATGGAACGCAATAGAAAGTACATTCTATTCTAACAGACTCAAGTTTTAGGGGGAAAGATGAGGAAAAGAATAAATTTCTAACTTTGTTCATTTACCATATTTCCTCAATGAAAAAAGCTGGCTCACATATTGGAAATAAAAAGAATATTTGCACATAAGGAAAATTTTATAAAAGTATAACAAATTTGTTTTTATTAATATATAAAATCTAGAAAAATATTTTATTGACTTGGATATACTTTAAGTATTTACTTATACAATATATATATTTACCTACACATAATGCAAATTTTACCTGTAAGAAAACAGAAGCTGCTGATTGTTTCAAATGTTGGAATTATTGTTGTCGAAATGACACATTTTGAAAGTGATGTTGTCAAAATACAAGGAAACTTACCTGTAACCGTTATCTTCCCTGCGCTCACGCTGACGACCATTTCGCCCGTAAGCCTATGTCTAGTTTGGCATCTGTAACTCCACTCGGCATCTTTTTCTTGAGTCTCGTGAATAAGAAGCTCTCCTGAGTAGAGAACTGTATACGAGCGAACTGTAAAAGAAAAATAATACACATATAATTAAAAAAAACGCTGTGAACTAAAAGAGTACTAAATAACAAATTATTACATTATTTCTTAAAAACTCAAAACATTTAAAAGACTTTTTTCCTAAGAAATCTGTTCGACATTTTATTATTCGAATTTTTCTAAGAAATCGAATAATTTTTCTAGACAAGTATAAATCGTAGCCTTTAAAAAGTTCCGGGGACTTTTGAATTACAAACTCACTCTTATCATATCTGCCAGTTACCGTTGCACTTTTTTAGAACTCACCACTAGTTGCCTCTTAACTCTTTCAACGACAGGACGAGATAACTCCTCTTCCAGGTATATCTATATATACATATATCCATATATTATTATACTACGCTCAAGGTATGAGAAAACTCGTCTTCTTTTCAAACTCGTCTCGTCTTCTTATTCTATATTATTGCACCGCATTCTTATATATATATCTTTACAGAGTTTGGAAGAAATTAAAGCCATTGCAGTGATGAAAGTGTTAGGCGAATTTTTTTAACGATTATTGAATTATATGTAGTGAGATTAGAGTAATTAATTTACAGTAGAAGTACTAGATATCTAATTTTGGAATATTTTTTAACATTAAATTAAAACAATTTTACAACTTTATGTGCATAACAATGCAATAGATGAGAGTAACATATAGTGGAGGCTTCATAAGTCAGATAACAACATCAAGACTGAGTGGGCACTTTTGTCTTGTGGTCATGTTACCTGGCTACCAGCTCAAGGACTACGAGTTTGTGTCTCGCTATCTCAAATAGAAACATTTTTTAACTAGGGCGATAAACTTTCAAACTTTCAAAACGCAGCTTTTGTGCAGTTGTTGTGGTGCCCTCTGCCCGAATAAAAAATGCCAATAAATAATTAGCCAATAATTTAAAAAAAAATGAAACTAACAAATAATTTGCCAATAAATTAAAGAAAAATGAAGCTGATAAATAACCAGCCAATAAAAATTAGTAAGGCGCATTAAATCCAACAGTCAATATACCACCACCAAACAAAAACAAATGTATAGTTCATCTCATATACGACTCGCTGGTGGGCGGATTGTTGTAGTGGAAGCTTTATAAGCTAGATAACATCTTCAAGACTGAGTGACCACTTTTTCTTGTGATCATGTAATCTGGCTACGAACCCTAACGTTGCTAATTTAATCCTCGCTTATTGCAACAAACACATGTTCTGAAGCACTAGGATTTTGATATAACGAAACACATTTATGATATATAAGAAATAGCTATATATAGATCGAACAAATTGAAAGAAAGTGACCTTATGGAATATGTGGATGGATAAAAAATGGGGGATAGATTTATGGGAGAACTAAAGAAATTGCTTCTAAGTTCATTAGTCAGCATTGACTGTATGACATACCTTAACAGCAGATGAGTCAAAAAACGTTCTCTCTCATCTAGTGCAAGAGTTTTGATGACGAGTAAAGAATGAAGGAATGTGATGAGGAAACGAAAAGAAACGGGACGAAAGAAAGTGGGAGAGACCCCTGGAGACTACCGAGTGCTATTAGCTTTAGTTACATGCAATTTCAATTTTAAAGCAAGGCTATTTTGGAAGGGAACTCGTAATTATGAATAGCGGCCAAATGACAAGGATGACACCTGAACTAGCTGCTACTCTCCAAACTTCCACATCGTATCAGAGGGAGGACGTTTAATCCCGATGGATTTAATATGCATCAGAATGTTGGGCAAGCGAGTAAGTGGCAAAGTCGTACTCTTGGCCCTAGTTGGAGCTATTAAAACAAGAGAGGCATTCTCAGTATTTGTAACAGCGATGTTGTCCAAGCAAGTGCGATAAGGAAAACAGCAACACACACGACGTTTCTTCAATAGAATCAAGTCTCAAACCTGAAATTCTCCAGTGCCGAAGTCTAGACCTTACCGCCAGGTCACCGCGGCTACGACTCTTCTGAGGAAGAAGGGTATCGAGAATTATTATGATAATTTATTTGCTAACGTCAATATAATTTATGTCTTTGCTGAGTATTTAGAGATAATACTATTTTAATCAATATATTACAAATAAACAATGTACATAAATCCTGTTTAGTCATTGATTCAGTTAGTTTTAAGCATCAATACTCCAAGTAATTATAACTGATATTAATTCTTAATTTTAGACCTTAACCAACAGATGAAATTTTATTAAAGTGTACAGTTCAACCAATACTTTGTTGATGAAAGAATGCTATATTTCTAAGCTAAGGTCATACTTTTATAACATTATAGAATATCCAACTTTTGAAAGAATGATTTTAAAGATTTAAATTAGAATTTTTCCTTTTAACTAAAAATATTAATTACAATTAGATTTTAATCAGTATAGGAATTTTTTGTTATAATTAAATAAAAATTTTCATTTATAATTAAAAAATATCACTTTTTATCTCTCTTTTCAGGCATATCTGTAAAATATAAAAAAACAAAAACAAAACATCACATTGCTTCAATTACAGTTTCATATTAGGAACCAGTTTTTAAAATTTGTTCGAATCTCGATAGTAGAAAAATGGAGTAATATTTCATTTTAGATTGGGAATTTAGAAAAATATAATTCAATAGAGGTTTCTTATCCACCAAGCTTTCTACAAGTAAAAAAAAAAACCAATGAGAATCAAAATTACTTTGTAACTCTTAAAGTTTGAAGAAAGTTAAAGAAATAATTTAAAAGCTTAAAGAGAATAAAATGAATTATCCTCTCAAAAATATTGATTAATTCCTTGTTCCAAAGAAATAAGAAGTTCAGAAAATATTTTCTAATCAAATCTAAATTCAATTGTATTCAATGTTGTAATATTAAGCGATAAATTGGCATTTTGCCACAAAAATAGCTGTACCAAGGGAAAATTCCTATGATCATATGATTAGCCGTTAACATTCCATTTAAATTCTCGTTGGGATCTAATTAATATCAATTTAGTATTTTAGAAATGGATAATGATGATGTTGAACTGCAACAGCAGTACTTATTTTTCATTAAGAATTTTCCTTCAGCAACGAAATTTTATTAAAGTCTTCCCATGTGGTGGTTATTCACTTTGTAACACATTATTTATACGTTTTTTTTATTTTTCTTGTCTTTTATAATGAGATATTTTTTCAAGATTTCATACTCGAAAATCTACCGGAAAAATGGCTTAAGTCAATATTGAATGGCGAAAATATTTAAAAATTTAATCTAACATGTAGTATTTTCGGATTCTAAAAGTATCATTTTTAATCAAAAATATCAGTTCAGTATTTTAGAAATGTATAAATAAAAATATTAATTAGTAACTTGAATTTTTTTCAATACATATTTTCCTTCAGAAACGAAACTCAGAAAACTCCTTCAGAAACGAAAATTTTATTTATTTCTAGTTATTCTAAACAAGGATTTTATTTAAAATATTTTTATTATAACAGATATGAAACCATATTATGGTAGACCATTTAATAAAAATAAAATTTTGATGTGTTAAAGCATTATTCTTGCTTCCAATTCTTTAATATTTTCGTAATTGCATTACCTAATTATTTTAAGCAACATTTGCTTCAAATATTTCTGTACTAATATTATTGCTGTCATTATTGTCTTAAAAACACTTATTAATTATTAATTATAATGATACAATAATATGATATATCATTTAATAAAAATAAAATTGTATTGTAATACTTCCTTTCTTTTTCATGATTTAATATTCTTCCAACAAATTATCTAATTCTTTAAAGCAGCATTTGTTTCAACATATTTCTATACTATAATTTTTATTATTATTGTCTTAAGAACTCATATTCATCATTAATTAATATGATAATATGGTAGAGCACATTATTTAATAAAAATAAAATTGTAATATATTAATTCCTTTTTCTTTTTTTTCCGTGTTTTAATATTTTCACACCGTTATTTAATTCTGTAACGCAGCATTTGCTTCAACATATTTTTGCCTTATTATTATTATTGTTATTTATTTAAGAATTTTTGTTCATCATTAATTATTATGATACCATAATATGATATGCCATTTAATAAAAAAATTGTAACGTATTATTTGATTTTTCTTGCTTTCCATGATTTAAATTTTCTCAACGCGTTTTCTAATTATTTATTGCAACTATATTACAGCTTTAAACATTTCTGTATTATTATTATTGTCCTAAGTACTGTTATTCATCATTAATTATTACGATACTATACCATATGATACATGATATGGTGCATCATTGAATAATTCTTTAAAGTAGCAGTTTTTTCAGGCATTTATGTGTTATTATTATTATTATTAATGCTTTAAGGATTCTTATTTGTCATCAATTATTATATGATACCGCATGATACTGTAATATGGTACATTATTTAATAAAAATAAAAATGTAATTTCTTAATTCTTTTTCTTGTTTCTAGTGATTTAATATATATTTTGATTTAATATTTAATATTTTCACAGTGTATTTTCTAATTTTTTGATGCATCATTTGCTTCAAATACTTCATTTTTATTATTATTACTATCTTAAGAATTCCTATTCATCATTAATTATTTTTTAATTTTAAAATTCATTCTTCTCTAAGTTGGAGGTGAGAATATATAAAAAGAATTTGAATTTATTGGAATTCTGAAGGTAATTTTTTGTGGAATTATTCTTAATAATTGGAAAATCAAATATCAGCACAAATACAATTAGATGAAGAAGAAAATCTTTTAGAAAAATATGTGCGGAAAATCATTCCAGATATGATAGAGATAGACAGAGATCTAATTGTTAAATGTTTCTACTGGGTTTATAAAAAATAGGGGACAATCTTCAAGTTTTCAAATAGCGCAATGCCATTCTCGTTTAGAAAAGCATATGCGGAAGTGACGTCCAGATATGATAGAGGCGCAGGTCATTAGTGCTCTTATTATCAAATGTTGCTGATGGATGTAAGAACAACGTTGACATTAAGTTAAAAAATTCTTAAGTGGCGCTAATATCATTCTTGTTTAGAAAAACGTATGCGAAAATGCCGTTCAAATTCGATATAGATACTGTTCACCAATATACTCTTAATTATTAAAAGTTGCTACTAGATATATGGAAGTTATGAAAAAATCTTTAAATTCTAAAGTGGCAAAGAATGTCATTCTTGTTTAAAAATCGTTTAGAAAAGCATATGTGAAAATATTGTTCGGATGTGATATAGACACTGGTCATCTTTATGTACTAATTATAAAACATTGCTAATAAATAGGGGAAAACTTAGAAAATAATTTAAATTCTCAAAAGACGTAAATACCATTTTCATTTAGAAAACCGTATGCGGAAATGATTTCCAGATATGACAGAGACACTGGTCACCAGTTTTCTAATTATTAAATGTTGCTGATGGATGTAAAAGAAACGTTGAAATTAAAATCAAAAATTCACAAATGGCGCAAAGGCCACTATTGCTTAGAAAAACATGGGAAATATTACTGCGCAGTAAGTGTTATGACAAGAAAGATAGTTTTACAGAAATTGTTTGAAACTATTTTGAATTACTATTTTCATAGGCAGAGAAACATACATGCACATAACATTAAAAATATTTTTTTGATTCAGAGATTTTTGAAATCTGAAGATCTGAAGATTCTTCAAACTCTGCAGACAGAATGTTTTGATGATTTTAATATTTTATTTTATACGTGCTTCGAATTAAAATAAAATCCATTTTTTTCCATTTTTTATAAATAATTTTTAAAAATATTTTTGCCGCTCCAATTATTTTAAAAGTCGATTGATAAACATTTAGAATGATTAGTATGATCTTTATAACTGATTCCATTTTTAACAAATAGAATTAGAATCCGTTGTGTGTTGTTTTTTTCTAAAAATAACGAGGTATTAATAATTATTTTCATCTTGAAGGATTTAGTTTCATATTAAGATGGAAAAAATTCCAATTTTTTTCTCTGCCATATCCAGAAAGGAATTAGAAATAAGAAGAATTAATTCTAAACCTTTGTTTAAAAATATATCATAAAACAATCCAATTTTGTTGCAACTAAAACTTTGGCGTTAATTACATGGGAGAAGCATACAATGTAAAACAAATCATTAATTAGTGAAATAATACGTCAAATTCATTATAAAAGAACACTTTTTAATTATATTTAATCCTTTGGAGCAGAAGAACAAATCTTTTCCATTAAAAATTCAAACACACAACAAGCTTCAAAAATTGGTTATAAAAACTCCTTTGCTTTGCTTCCTTATGAAATGAATAAACTTTTATTAAATCCGCAATTTTTCGTTTCTAATGGAAAAATCAACTAAGCCCGTCACAGTAATTAATGCCATTTTTTTTCAAGAAAAAACAAATTTTCTTGATATTTAGGCTTAGCTATCATTAGATATAAATGAGAATGACTGATTTTTTTTTTTCTTAACGATTTGCAGCAATTGCCTGGAGATAATTTCTTCCGTGTTCCGCTGTTTATTTTTCCGACTAAATTCCAGTGTATAATGTTTCTACTTCTCTTTTTTTCACTTTGAAGTTTCTAGAAACACACAAAAAATGTTAATTGCTCCCTTAATGGTTGGAATGAATTCTCGAATACAATACAATCGTTCGTTTTTCTTTTTCTTGAAAACTGTCAACATACTCTTGGACCCAAAGTCTGAAGGGAGGAAATTAGTTTCATTAGCATTTTCTAAAATAGCTCGCATTTTATTTCTGCTTCGTTTAGTACTGACAAATAGAAAGATAGATCAGTTGATTTGTGAGAACGCAACGTGTCCAAGTATTGAATTATAACCAAAGACTGAGCAGATTTTTTTTATTTACTAATGAGTGTATAAAAAATAACAGAAAATATGTATGGATTGCAATTTGTCATAAAAACGCTGTTCATTTCAAAATGGCGTCAAAATAGAGAACATTTGATTTGAAACTTTTTAATCTGAAATTAAGAACCTATGAATTCCGAAACAAATTTTCATCTTAAAAATCTGAATTCATTAGAAGTTATTTATATTTTAAAAACCCGATATTCTCAATCTGTTTACTTGTGCATCAAATGGGATTTCTTGACTATCAATTATTAATAGAAATTTTCGTACTTGAAATTTTTCTTTGATTTTCTTTGATAAGATTTCACGAATCAGTGATCTTCTAAATAATTGCAAAATAAAAATAATATTTCATAGTTAATGTTACTTGAATGAATTATTTTCTTTTTCATTTCAGTATACAAAAATAAGCGCTCACATGAATGGCTTGATGAAAGCATGAAATTATTTTGAATTTCAACATAAAGTAATGTAAACATATCATGGTTTTAAAAACCACAAAGTATAAACCACATTCAGATTTAAAATTCCATACCGATTGTCACGAAAATTTGAGTTGTGAATTTAAAAAAATTGCAACCATAAAAATAATTATTTGTTGCTTTTTAGTTTTACATGACAAAGGTTTTGCAATCGATTTTAAACTAACTTCTCGATCAGTTAATGATTTAGCATGATGACATCTGACAGAAACATAGGGTTTTAATCATAGCAAAATTGTATAAAACGCATAAACAAAGAGACATACAAGAAATAATTTAATGTATTGAAATGATAGAGCTATATTTAACATTATAATGATTTAGCATGATGACATCTGACAGAAACATTCGGTTTTAATCATCTCAAAATTGTATAAAACGCATAAACAAAGAGACATACAAGATATAATTTAATGTATTGAAATGAAAGAGCTATATTTAACGTTACAAACCTCCATGAATCATGTCTGAAAAGTTACATCAGTCTGGGTATAATGTTATATAACCAAATGAATAAACATACCAAGTCAATACAATAGGAAAGAGAATACTTCAAATCTAAAAAGAAATTAAGAATCCGACCAGAATTCTCAAGTGTGTCCCTCAAACAGGAATTCAAACAAGGGATTTTTCCCTTTCCTGCACTTTTATATACATCACACACACATGTATGTATATATAAAGTAATCTACAATAAAAGCAGTAAGAAATTAAACCAATTATCAGAAATCATCTAAAATAAAATTATTTTGGAAACGAAACTAAATAATGTGGGAATCGAAAGTAAAAATTATTTCGCAATTAAACTACAAAAAGTAAACAATTATATATTTCTCATTATTTATTTCTCTGAATCACGTTACAGTATTAAAAATGCGATGGAAAATAGGACATTTTAATAAAAATTTCTTGCCTGTTGCTAGCAAGTTCTTTCCTTTTTGTTTTTCTTAATTATGGATTCAATGTTCTTATATAAATTATTTTATATTTTTGTATATATATATGATCAATTTGGTGATGCTATTCCTTTTTATTGTGTTTCGTTTTTTGTTTGTTCTCTAAAAATGGCGTATCTCTTTGACCTTCATTTTCATGGGATTTTCTGATCAATTGGGGTCAATAATGTTGAACATAAAGTCTGATTCTTCACAGAAAAAATATCTTATTTTGAATCTCTTCCTGAGCGTGATATTTGAAAAATTAGACCTGGATTCTGTTTCTGTTTTGATTTAATTTTGATTTCATTATTTTCCCTTTAATTTGGCTTTTTGTTGCTATTCACACACATGCGAGCGCGCGCGCGCGAAGTAATGAAATAAATTTGGTTAGTTTTATTTAGATTATATTTAATTATTTCTTGGATTCCAAAAAGGCCTTCATCTTTTTTTATGAGCAGCTACGACGAATTCCATCAAAATTTGAAGAAAAGACTAGACTTTTATAGTAGATTGCACACACACACACGCACACGCACAAACAGCATAACGTTATACTGTGCTCCAGTGCCTACAACAATAAGTTATCTAACTAATTGGATGAGCAAAAAATATAAGGAAGAAAAAATAAAATAAAATATAATTTTTAAAGAAAGAAAGAGACAACAAACTATTCAGTTATCTCCATAGAGAATCCCATCGGTATCAAATCCTACAAGATATTATTCAATTTTCTGTGAAATTGAATAATATCTAAATAGAAGGTGAGAATACATAAACAAATCTTGACTAACACACAATCATGTTGGAACAGATAATTCATAGCATTAATTTAATATATTTGCCCTAAGTTTTTCATATATGTTACTATCCAATCAGGCCAGCCTGGAGAACTAAGAGTAACTACTTTAACCTTTGACATTTTTTATACTGAATAGTAGAATTAAAGTGCAGTTAAATATTTATCCATTCGTTATGATCACCAAATAACATACAGAGAGTTCGGCGTGTCTCATTTCTTTTTAATCTTAAGTGGACTATAAGTACAGTTCTACATTCACGCCATCGCTATATATCATATCTCTGTCTTTAACACGTTTTCTCTCCTTTTGCATTCTACAAATGTATATTTTGTTACCTTCAGAGGCTAATATTTCACTACACCACATACAACTTTTATTTATACATTAATAACAGCCTGCCTCTGAAATAAACAAATCCAATAATAGTTCGGAGATTCAGCAAGCGAATAAATAATACATGCAACCAAAGCCTCCGATGCATTTCGAAATGCGATATTCCATGCTTTATTCCGTTCCTTGGATGCCTTGCTTCATCTTTTAGCAAAGGAAATAAGAAAATGCCGGTATTTATATCGTAATCCCCCGAAAAAACGAGCCGCCCTGCTTAATACAATATGAATGACCTCCTACTCCATATCTTCCTGTCTCTGTCAAACATTTGTTATCGGTACTGTAATTGGAAACTAGTTTCCATTAATATGTTAAATGATCTGCATTTCACTTGGCGATAAATTGAATTCATTAATAAATCAGGGTACCCAGTCCCTCGTTAATGTCCGAGATTCTAGTCTTTTTGAGGAACTGCAACTGTTAAGGAGGATACTGATATCGAGAATTTATAGAATTTTGGCGAGGTTCCTTTGAATTAATTATTGGAATTAAGGGATCATTTGAAGGCTCGGGCCATGAATTAGCTATTAATTACTTTAATGAGAAAATGCTGTTTCTGTTCCAGTTTCTTGTTGTTAAAGAAGATAGATCGTATATTCAAGTTCTTTAAATTAGATTTATTAGTTTCAGTGCACATGAAAAAAATATTTGCTTAAAATCGCATTAAATATATAGAAATAATAGCATTAAATGGAAAAAAAAATATTTGCTAAAATAATACTAAGTATAAAAGAATGTAATTTTAGGGAAATAGATCGTATATTCAGATTATTTAAATCGGATTTATTATTCTTCAGAATCCGAAAAAAATATATGATTAAAATAGTGCTAAATATGAAAGAATATAAAAATTTTTTTGAAACTTTTTGAAGGTTAAGGCCACGAATTATTTATTAATTACTTTAATAAGAAAATGCTGTTTCTGTTAAAGTTGTTTATTGTTAAAGAAGATAGATCATACATTCAAGTTATTTAAATTGGATTTATTATTCTTAAGAACTTAAAAAAATATTTGCTTAAAATAGCGCTAATTATAATTTTTTTTTGAAATTTTTGAATGCATGGAAAACAATGTTTATGTAACAGTAAAGAAAATCAAGCAGGAAAAAAAGTACCAGATTAAACAGTTAATGCCTAAAGGGTGTTATTTAATGAAGAAATTTTTAAATTGTGGAAACTAATACAAATACTGTCACCAAAATATGTGAAGAATTTTTTTCCTTTGAAATTATACAGTGTTTAATTGCATAAATTGGCCTGAAAATACTTTTCAACAAAAACTTTTTTTCCATTGAGTTACCTTTTTAAATTGAATTTTCTTTTGTTTAAGTTTAATTAATGCATTACACCCTGAAGTCAGGTACAATTTTGAAATCGTATTAAAATATTTTTTTAACCCAGCCACTTTCTTAAGAATTTTCTTATCCTGATTTGAATGAATTCAAATAATACATTTTATGCTCGCTTATTTCAGCCTGAAAAGAGACATTTTACTGGCTTACATGATGTTGTGTGCAAATAAATATTGATTTATTTTGTCAATAATAAAATTTTAACAGAATTTGTTAACAATTGCTAATTTTTTAGGAATATTATTGATTTTTTCAAATCTAGTAATATGAAAATATTGCAGTTTTATTTTATTTTCTAAAATATGAAGAATACAATAAGAAAATACTGTTATTGTAAAAAAGGTAACTCCAAGATTCAATATGTATCAACATTTTTTCGATTTAACCTGTAAAGGTATTTTCATCTACATTTTAATTCACAAATTTATTTGCTGCTCGCAATTTTAGACATAAGTCTACTCGCATAAAAAACGAAGACACTCCTTTATAATTTTAGTTTCTCCGAGAGGCTCCAGATCAATCGAGGTACAATTAAATCGATATTCTCTCTTAATTTACGTTTTCGCTTTCATTTTTGTTATCAATTAGCGTTTATTTTTATTGTAATTCGTTCTTTTTTATCTTCATACAAGAATTTTGTTAATATTGGGTTGTTCGGAAAGTCATTTCGTATTTTTGTGTCAAAATGAAAAGAAATTTTCGTTTAATGAATAAATTATTTATTAAATTATAAAATTGCCATTCTGGTCTAATACCGTTTGCCATATTTTTGGTAGTAACATGATTACACGCTCATAAAAGTTTTGGTCTTTGCTGTAAAAAAAAACTGATCGAGGTGGTTTTTGGCCTCCTCATTTGAAGGAAAAATTTTGCAAATCAGTTCTGGTACTGATGTACTGTTAACACATCTTCTCCACACATATTGGCTAATTTATTTCTGGCTTGAACAGCATTTTTACCTTTTATAGCAAAAAAGAAAAAAATGACGAAAATGCCGTTTATTGCTCTCCATATTTAAAAGGGCACCATCCAAAAACTACTGCGAAGAATCAGCTGCACTTTTTCACACTCAAGCCTTGCTATATCAGCTCTTAAAACATAAAATGATTTTGCGGTTTAAGTATGAAATTGGGTGCGAAAAATGCTATTAAATCCTTTGTCAGGAAAAAACGAAATTACTTTCCGAACAACCTAATATTTCTGTCATATTCTAATATGCAAATGTAACTTGTTTTAAGAATATCATTTTGGAATAGACTGTTTTCTATTGCCTAACTATATGATGACATTATGATTGATGTACATTACGATACCAATAAAAATAACAGCGATTATCAGAAGATTGTAGGCTGTCTTTTGTTTAGTCGCTTAATATTCGTCTTCAGAAATAAAAGCAATATTTATTAATTTAGATTATTTTTACAATTTTATTCACGATTCACATATTTAGTCTTAAGCGTAAAAAAAAGAGGGAATTTCGTTATCTTTTTCCTAGAAGAGCAAGATAAATTGCGATACAATAAATCCACATTCACAATTTGCGATTTCGTTTTGATTATCAGTTAGCGTTTATTTTTGTTTGTCTTCAATTTTATTGACCCTCATATAGAAATTTTGCTAATATTTTTATAAAGACTGCCATATTCCCCTGCATAAAAATATTTGTTTTAAACGCAATATTATAAAATGTAACATACGGATATTGCTTTGGCATTTATTAAAGGGGCTTTAAAAATAGACAAAAATTATTTTTAACTATTTTTATTCAAAAGAAAATAAATATTTTTAATTTACAAATTGGTACTTCTTTTTAATTGGAGTCGTTCTGATCAGTGAATATATTAAGAAATAACATTTATAACTTATAATTGCTGTTGAATAATGATATCACTATATAGCGAAAAATATCGATACGTTTTTGACGATATATCTCAATGATGAATTTACGACATCACTCAAACCTAATTGTCCATCAATTTGATCCAACAGAATTAGTGAGATAAGTTAAGTTTGTCAGTTAGAATTTCGGTTCTTTTTTAACAAATATTCAAATAAAAATATGTATATGTTTGCTAACTTTACTGAATCAGAGCTTAAGTAGGCTGTCTGTTGAAGTATATTTTTATGTATTTTGACTATTTTAAGTCCAAATTACCTTTTGTTAAATAGTATTAATTATGAAAAAAATTATGAAATATCAAAAAAGTATTGATTTTCACAAGAACTGAATTCGCATTCTTCACCTTCAAGAGAAAAATACTAAAATCCTTGCTTTTCACCGATTGAGCTACTGCCGGTTGATTTCAATTTTCATTACAAACTGCTAAAACTCTATTTAAAGTACATAATATTGATGAAATTTAATTAATGAATTAATATTCAAAAACACTATTAACCTCAAGTGTCATCCAATACGTGTAAAAACTGTGTTTGAACTTGAATGGATGAATAAAAAGTGTTTTATGAAGGATTGAAAATTTGAACCAGATATATAAATAAATATATATAAAGTGAATGTGTACTAACAGTAAGAATTGAAAAAGAACCACGAATAAAATAAAATAATTATAATGCAAATTTCCAGATCTGCTTTAAAATTCTCACCAGTAGATATGAAGAATAATTCCGGATCTACATTAGTTGATTATCATTAATGAGAAAAAAAATCCACTTTTATTATTTATTTAAAAAATATATTTGTTTATAATTCAAAACATTTTGATATTCTTTTATCTAATACTATAATACGAGGAATGGTTGTCAAGTCGAAAATCGCCCCAGAATTAATAAACTCCGATAAACTTGGGGATCTGGAGTTTTTGGCCACGAGGAATCGATTGGCGCCGGTTTTGAAGCACTACGGTCGAGCAGTTCGGAGTTACAGATAGGATATTTTCAAACTTTATTAGTTCGCCATAATGGCTACTTAAATTTTCAAGTGGTAACGTGCTGCCATCTATAGCCAATATGGTGAACTAATAAAGTTTTATGTTTATGCTGTTATAGGTTTATAATATGTTTCTTATGTATGTATATATGTTTGGTTTTTCTAAATAAATTTGTCAAAAATATTGAACTTCAACACACTTCAATCTTTACCTTTACTTTAACTTTGTATAGAATAGTTCCCTTTCCAAACTCTAACTTTGTTTAGAATAGTTTACAATGGTGCCCTTTAACCGTTTATCTTTTCACCAATGGTTTCACAAATTTTCTTATGGCATGTATTGTTTTGATAAATCACAATTGAAAATTTAAATCTTCGAGTTAGCATCGATACCTGTTTTCTCCGAGCGGAGCTCGGTCCCCCGCTGGTAGAAAGGAAATAAAATTCGAATCTCTAATCAAAAATGTTGAAGCATGTTAACGGATTACTATTTCAATGACTTCATCTGTTTGTTTCCTTTGATTTAATTTGATCGACTCAATTTTATCCATAACCTTTCTTAGATCACTCACATTTCTCAAAGTTTGGTAGTCTGAATCATTATTTTACTGCAAAAACCAACAAACTATCATTTATTTTGTCATCTGCATTTTTACAAAACTATTTCACCATCGTTTCTAAATCGTTTGCGTATTTTTATTATTTTACTTTATCTTATTAAATATTAAGCCAAAAATATCATTTTTATCGTTTGAGTTTATGTAATATTATGCCACCATTATTTGTAAATTAAATCTATAAATATAAAAAATTCTAACGAAATGATAAAGATGCTTTCAATAAATTTAAAATAAAAATGTTTTTATAGATTTTAAATTGTTTAAATATTTAATGTTGATGTTTATTTCATAAATAAATAATTGAGTATTTAAATGACCAATGAATGTAGAACAAAGCTCATTATATTTTGAAATAATGAAAAAATATAACACAATTAAACAAAATTTGAACAGAAATAAAATTGATATGATTACAAAGTCAACTTTGATTTTTTTTAAATGTCGAAACAAGAATGGTTTATAGCTTCAATATGTTCCGAAATTATTAAAATTATTTATCTCTTAATTAAATGCGAACTCAGCACATATATATTTAAAATTCTGAAAAATCTTTTATTTTACACTTATAAGTCAATGTTTAGGATTTGATTAATATATTCTACCAGGCTCAGTTTCCATTTTTGTGTTTTTTAAGTATACGTATTGTAGTTCTTCATTTGTATTTATATTCTTGCTGCTTATTAATGTCCATTATGCATAACTTAGATGCTGAATTTAAAAACAAAAATGTGATTTGTGAACAAAAAAAAATATTGTCATCAGTTCTATTAAAAATATAATATATTTGTAAAACATTGAAAATAAGAATTATCTCGGACTTCTAAATTAAACAACTGTCTTATAAATCGATTGAATAAGAATTTTTTGCTTGAAGTATCATTCAATTTCAAAACGCATGCCAGTCTAGAAAACAATATTATACTAAAATGTATAAAATATAAATTATATAGAAATATATTTCAGATTTTTTTCATTGAATAATCTAATTACATTCCAGAAATTAGACAGACAATTACTGGCCAGCTATTGAATACACTATGATGATATCATAACCGAAAATATACTACATTGGTGAGCATAAGAATAGTTACAATATTATAATAAATTACTTTAGGAAACGATGTATAATTTCATGAATTCCGAATAGGCACAACATGAAAGTGTATAGTGAACGGAATATTATATATACTGATTTGAACGGATGTTAAATAAGTTTTGCAAAATTAATATTTAGTATTCATGAATCCTTGGAATTTACAATTATTTGCACGTTTCTGTCTCTAATTTGCATTGAAATATTGAATTCTGATAATTTCGAATGATATAATCGTAATTTTACTTTCTTTATTTAAAAAAAATATATCTTTAAAAAATGTAGACATTATCTCTAAATAAAACAAAGGAAAATATACGAACTTAGTCACAAATTCTCCAATCCAAACTATCAAATTTTACATAGGTATAATTTAAAGAAAAAAAATAAAGAAATAGGGACGAATATTTAAACTTTTGATTAATTTAAATTCATAATTTTTTTTAACATAATTTTTTTCATAACACAATTTTGAAATAGATCTCACTGACAAGCAGAATCCATAATCTTTATGTTCTAATTTAGTACTTAGCTTATATGACAATGGAACATTCTCTTATAATTCGAAATTTGCATTTGCGTTGCCATTCTCTTTGAAATAAACATTGTTGTTTTCTTTCAAATACAATGTGAAGAAAAGAAGGCAGAATAAAATTGTCGAATGTGTAAAATGAAAATTTGTTGACAATTTTGTGCTGGTTACATTGATATTGATTAAACAAAAAGGAAATTATATTTGTAATCATTACAAAGTTACCGATCTGTTTTTTTAAAAGAAAATCTGTATCATTTAAACTCGTTGCTCAGTAGAATTAATGAGAAGGCTGTTCCAATCAGAAGTTGTTACAAAGAATTGATCGGAGTTATAACAGGAGATTTTTAAATATAATTCTCTACAAAGAAAATCAATTAATAAAAATGAAAAATGAAATAAAATGCAGCTAATAAAAGATTATTGACTCTTTCTTTTTAGTCTTGTTTTAAATATTTCAAAATCAAAAATTATGAAATTTTGTTTTTTGTGATAAAATTTCAACTCTGTTTCTTATGAATTTTGAAACGCTGATTATTTTAGGCCTCAGTTATTCAGTGATGAGAAAAAAACCTATTTGTTGAATCCACAAAGCAATAAACAGGATAGTTATAATTAAAGTTCCACTTTGAAATGATCATACAAGAAAAATTACTTAACTAAATATTATCCGACTTGATGACAGTTTAAAAAAGATCACGGAATTTTTTCCCCCGCCAAAAAAATTTCAAAACGCTCAACACCAGGGTGGAAATGGCGCTGTACAGAATGTTGTTAAACAGCAGCAGGCGAAAAAACACTGGTTCAAAATGTGTTTAATCGTTCCTGAAACATGTTACAAAGCATGTTCAATGTGGCATCCACCTTTTTTTGAAACCAAGTTATATCCCATTACTGTATTCTCAACAATAGCACTTAGCATATCAGAGAAATGTTACGCACGCGAAAATGCATTAAAATTTTTTTGTTTCCACGAAATTGGTTAGATTATCACTATGAATAGTGTTTTTGAGATGTTACAAAGCATATTCATTGTGTCCTAATTTTCAGAAACGATTAAACATTTCTTAAACCGGTGTCTTCATATCCTATTTTGTTTAACAGTATTGAAACAGCGTCATTTCACCACTAGTGATGAGCTTCTGGACCTATTTTTTTTTTCAAAAAAGAAATTCCCATGTCCTTTTTTAAACTATTATCAAGTTTGATAAAATTTGGTCAGGTAATTTTCCTTTGACAATTTTCCATATAAAGTTAAGTCTGAAAAATATAATGCACCATAGAAAAGAGATTATTTGAATATTTGAATATAAATTCAACAAAAATGTAGAAAAATTTGCCATTCGTGTTGAAGCTCAAAATATATTTTTTGAATTGAGAATTATCAAAATTTATATCATATTATTCGAATGATGCAAAGGTTATTGATGCTGCCTTTGCATCAAAATATATTTTATACAGAAATAATAAAAAAATATATGAAAAGTGAGCATGATAAATGAAATGTGCGGAACAAAATTGCTAAGATAAATTCATCTGTATGGTTTTATTTATCAAAGAAAATATATATAAAAAAGAAATGATATCCAGTAGAAAAATTTATAACTTCATTCTTACTTATTAAGAAATTTCATAATTTAGGTCACGTAAGAACCAATCATTCTATATCTTGTCTAACAAATAACAATTGAATAAACTTAGAGCTCTGTATTTTTAAATATATTCCCTGGTAAGAAATTGAAATTCCGACAATTTGTGATACAAGACTCGATTTCTAACTGTTTAATAAATAAAATAGACAAATACCTCTAAAATGATACGCCTTTATTTCGTCTCGATAGAAACGCAGTTTTTCCTATTCACGAATTCTTTCTATTCAGCTGTGCAATAGAATGTAAACTTAAAATATAAAATGAACTCACAAGCAAGAAGCGTATCTTTGACTGACTTTACGAAGAAAAAGATAGCAGACATATCTCCATTCTTAAAATTCTACCAAGAATGATTTTGTATCGTTTGAAAAATATATGTCGTTACTTTATAAAGCTTCTTGATGCTGTAGAAAAAGATTGTTTCATAGGATATATCAAAGATTCTCTCCCTTTGTCGCTTACAAATGTCAGTGACAATATTCTAAATAAAAATTTCATAAAAGAATGAGTTGAGAGAGATATATTTTGATTCCAAACTTTCGTTTATTTGCTTCTAAAGTGCTATTCACACTTCGGTTTTTTTTTACTTCATCCGGAACTTAGTTAAATCGGATTTTCTACGAAATCACAAAGAGGGAAAAATAAATCGTTTGGCTGTAAAAATGAAACATTTGATAAAAATTTAAAAATTCTAATTAGAATTCTCAATATTTGGAATCCTAATTTCCTTTAAGATATATTTGAAAAGGAAGTAGAATGATATAACATTTAAATCTTCATCTTCAAAGAAATTTTAAGGTAAGTTATTTTTTTAAAAATGATATCACACTTTTTCAAGAAAAGAAAATAATCTTAAATGTTTAGAAACCTGTGATTTATTAATAAATTTAAAGTTCCAGACAGAAATTAACTAAAGCATATTCGAAATTGCTAAAAGAATATGAAAAATCATTCCACTTTTTCGAGGAATTAGTTGTTAAATTAGATAGTTATGTAAAAGTTTCTTACATTTTCATATGGGATTTCAGAGAATTATTACTATGTATTTTAAAAACATATGATTACTTTTAATCAAATGGAACTTGGGATTTGTGCGATAATTTAAATAGTTTTGGTGTAACTATTTTTAAGAAATTGCGCATTCATACTATAGGCATGAATATTCATGAAATTTACATGAAAGAGTTATATTACAAGTTGAAATCTAAGCTACTTTATTGAAATTTTAAATAATGATATATTTGAAAATTTTATATTGTCTTTTAAGCTTATTGATGTCAGAAACTTTAAGATTCATGAAACTCTTTGAACTTATGGCATCCATAATTCTCCCCTTCCTTTTACATTATACAATAAATATAAAGACAATTGCTTAAATATATTTTCTCCCAATGTTATCCCTTACATTTCTCTATTTCCCTTTGACAAAATAAAAACTTAAGGTATAATGAATATTTAAATAATACCTATATAAATATGTTTTCCAAATTATTTCTTTTTCTAATTCAGACATCTTTATAATAGATAATTTTTAACTCTTTGATCCGATCGAAACACATAAGTCCCGATGATATTTTTAAATTATCCAAAGGGAAAATTAAGTCGGGAGTTTATTGAAGTGTATGTTCCAATGTTTTTCTGTGATTACATTCATATGCTAGTGAATTTTTTTACTACATATTAGTAAGAAAGCAGTTATCGGAAACTGCATGTGCCCTGAGTGAAGTTACACTGTGCAAAATGAAAGCGTAGAAATGTCATGAACAATATTGGATATGTAAATGGTAAGAGTTTTGTTGGGATAAAAATTGTTTTAGAGTATTATAAAAACTAAATACTCAACTTTTCAAAGTATCAATTCAGAAACAAAGTAAATTAAGGAAATTATCTATGGAAATT
>JAPMOQ010045643.1:1496960-1516429 GCA_026543055.1 Argiope trifasciata | reverse complement strand
ATTCCTAGGCAATAATTGTTTCAATCGTACTAACATCTATTCTAAAGCTTTTCAAAGTATTTTATACAGTCACCTCAACTTCACTGGGACATAGATGTTTATTTAAAAAGACGGCTGGGACACATACGATCTATTTCAAAAATTGCACCTACTGATTCTTTTTTTTATTTTAGTAGAACATAGCTATTTATAAATTTTTGTCCCATTGGAGCCCAAATTTATCCTAATTCTGCAAAAAAAAAAAAAAAAAAAAAAAAAAAACGGCTATTGAAAGAGATAACATGTAAATCATATTAAGATAGCATTTATTAAACGATCTCGAAATTTTAGCACTCCAACTGGACTGTTTTAAATGTACGGCAAATGTTCGAGAAGGCTATAAAGGTTTATCTTTTTAAAATTCAAATTTAAAGAATTTATACCAAGAATTCAAAGAACCCTAATAAAAGAATAATTTTGAAATAATAAATTTTCAATCCTTTACATGCCAGTTTTGTACTACCTTGGTTACTTTGCGATATGTAAACCAGTTTGAAACAATTCAAACTAAGAACACCATTATAAAGATGTAATGCATGGTAGATGCTCGAAAAGATTTATAAACGATTACCCTTTTTAATGTTCAAATTTGAAGATATACTAGAAATTAAAAGAAAGCTGATAAAAAAAATATTTTGAAGTATTACTTTTTCCATCCTTTACATGCAAGTTATTGTATTATATAAATTGCTTTGTGATATACAAACTAGTTTGTAGCAATTCAGACTAAGAACATCGTATAAAGATGTAATGTATGGTACATGTTACAGAAGATTTATGAAGGATTACCATTTTTAATGTTCAATTTAGAAGATATACTTGAAACTTAATGGACACTGATTAAAAAATAACTTTTGAAATAATATTGATTTTTTACATGCCAGTTTTGTACTACATATATTACTTTGCAAAGTATAAACCGACTCGGAACATTACAGACTGAGAGCACCGATATAAAGATATAATGCATGGTAGATGTTCGAGAAGGTTTATCAACGATTTCCCTTTTTAATGCTCAAATTCAAATACATTAAAATTTTAAAGAAAACTGATAGAAAAAAATACTTTTCTAAACAGAATTTTTTTATATGTGTTCTTTACATGTCAGCTTTGAAGTCCATAGATTACTTTGCGATATATAAACCAATTTATAACAATTTAGACTAAGAACACATGTATAAAAATAAGTTTTAAAATTATTTCATTTTGCAGTTCAGAATCTCTATAATGGATATTTTTTAACATGTAAATAGTGGTAAAAAATTAATTGATTACTTTGAATGCATGGTAGATATTCTAGAAGGTTTACGAAATTTATTTTTATTTTTATGTTCATTTTTATTTTTATGTTACTACAGGAGATATACTACAAATTTTAAGAACGGTGATAAAAACTGTTGTGAAATAATATTTTTATTGTTCTTTATACGCCAGTTTTGTACTACAACGAAAAGTTTGTGATACATAAATAAGTTTTGAACGACTCAGATGAAAAATTATTTTTTGAAATTATTTCTTTTTCCGTTTCAGTCATCTTTAATAATGGATTATGTTTTAACATGTAAATCATGTTAAAACAATATTAAATATAAGATATCACAAACTTAGTACTACAGTTTTTGTACTAAAATTGTGAGATCTTTTTGTCAACTTACTATCTTCAGTCAACTAACTAAATGAATGACAGATGTTCGAAAATTTATATGAACTATTACAATTTTTAATGATTAAATTAGAATATATATTAAAAATTTAAAGAACACAGACGAAACAAAAATACTTTTGAAATAATATTCTTTCTATCCTTTTAACTGTCTGTTTTATATTATATGGATTAGTTTGCAATATATAAACCATTTTGGAACAATTCAGGCTAAGAACACCGATATAAAAATATAATGCATAGTAAATATTCGAGAATGTTTATGAACGATTATAATTTTTAACTTCAAAATTAGAAGCTGTAACAAAAATTTTAAGAACGTTGATAAAAAAAAATTTCTTTTGAAATAATATTTTTTTTTTCTTTTCTCTGCATGAAAGGTTTGTAGTGCACAGATTACTTTATGTATATAAACCAATTTGGAACAATTCAGACAAAGAATACCAATATAAAGATATTGAAGGTTTATGAAAAATGACCATTTTTAATGTTCAAAACATAAGATACACAAAAAAATTTAAAGAATGTTGATAAAAAATTTCTTTGGAAATAATATTTTTCTTTTCTCTGCATGAAAGGCTTGTAGTGCATAGATTACTTTATGATATATAAACCAATTTGGAACAATTCAGACAAAGAATACCAATATAAAGACATTGAAGATTTATGAACGATTACCATTTTTAATGTTCAAAACAGAAGATGTACAAAAAATTTAAAGAATGTTGATAAAAATTCTTTTGAAATAATATTTTTTCTGTTCTTAGGACACCAATTTTGTACTACACAGATTGTTTTTCAAACTTAAACCAGTTTGGAGCAATTCAGACCAAAAATATTCAAAGCCTCAGAGAAAACAGAAACACAACCAACGTGTCTGCAATAAATATGTAGTAGGCGTTTTGAAAAGTTTTATAGATATAAAACCACATCCTCTGTAGTGTTGAATGGTGTAGGCATGCTAGCAATTTAAAGTTTATATATAAAAAAAAACACTTTTGAAATTATTATTTTTTTTGCTTTAGTTTTTGAGATGACAACACTATACTAAATTACTTTGCGATCTATAAACCAGACTAAAATAGTGGTGACAAAAAGCTTTCACATGCTTGAAGCAAAACTAAAATTCCCCATACGTGTTTGCAATAAATAAGTAGTAGGCGTATAGAAAGTTCTAAGATTAAAATAAAACGAAACCATAGAACATAATGTGATTAAATTTTTACTACATGTCATTTTGCCCTTTTTTTAATTAAAAAAAAAACAAGTATTATTTTAGGAAACCCTTTCCAAAAATTAATTAATTAAAAAGACGTGGGCGTCATAAAAAGAATACATAGAATCTTCGACACTTTCATTATGTTTAAATTTTATTGTTAGATTTTTTAATGCTAAATTCATTAGAGAAAACAAAAGAAATGCATACATTTGATAATTTAATTATGTAATCATTAAACACAAAACAAAGTGATTAAAGAAAACAAAATTTTGAAATTGAATTAATGCTTAAAATGACTTATTCAGCACCTTCAACTTTTTAAAAATATGCATGTTTATTCGAAGAATCCCCCAGTTAAATCTTGAATGAAAATTTAGCACGCTTTATTTTTTCTATAGTATAATATTTACAAAATTATTTACATAAAAAATATACAGTATAAATTAATTATTTTTAGATATAAATAACTCTTTAAAGATCCTGATTTAATTGATTTCCTTAAATTATTTTAAATGTAAATAAAATTATCACACTGGTTCAATATATAGACTATATATATAACAAATATTATTTTTAGTTTAGTTTAGTTACATTAACGCTCCTTCTTAAAACAATACTAGGGCTATTTGGGGATGGAACTCATAATTTTGAAACGTGGTCAGACGACGTTGACGACACCTGAGCTATCACTCCCCTCTCAACACCACACCAGTAGGACACGTTTGAATTCAGACGCATTTTATACGCACCAGAGCCGCTGGCACGTTGGTTTTTCGGAGGAATAATTTCACTAACCTGAAAACTTCTTGTTCCTATGCTGAGACCTTAACACTAAGTCACAGTGGTCTTTATAATATAATTAAATATATATTACTAAATAATCCAATTACCTTTGATTTTAACGGTTCACTAAACAATGAATTTGTGTACATGACATTTCTTAATTTATTATTAAATGTAAACCTTACCACCAAGCCATCGCTACCTTTATAATAAAATATATAATACTAGATAATTCAATTACCTTTTATTGTAATGGTTCAAAAATCAATGAATTTGCACATCTGAAATTTAATAAATTATTAAATGTAAACTGAAATTATTCGCCGTTTATTTAATTCTGAGATGGAAATTTCTTTAAATATATCCTATATTATCTGAAATATATTCTTGATAAAATAGATGCTGAAAAATATTTTTCTAATAAAAGTGAATAACACCAGAAAAAGTCGCATTTTTGAGTATTTAGGAATAAAAAAGTTTCTAAACTTTCAATCACTAAGAACGGAAAAAATCTCGTAACTTATTTACTAACTAGTATTTTGTAACAATGTAAAGAATATTCTAAGTTTGAGGAAGTAATTTTTCTAAAACTATTACATAGTATTAATTATACTTCTCATTAATTCTGAATTTTCCATGTATGCTGGAAATTGTTTTCTATTAAATTTGATAATTGTTTACTAGCAAGGAAATAGGAAAAGTCAGGAATAAAACAATAACAAATTGAATAGATTGAATGAAAAAAATCACTCAAAACTTATTTAGTAACTAGTATTTGGTAACAACAAAGTATATTCGAAGTTTGTGAAAGTTATTTTTCTAAAACTATTTCATAATATTAATCATATTTCACAGAAATTCTAAATTTCTCTTACAAAAAGGAAAAGATATCTACTTTTTTCTAATTTGTAATGTGGTAACTAATTTACCATAACTATCAATTTGTTATGACACAATGAATGATTAATATTATTTAGCTTAATGGCTGTAAGTCATTAATAACAATGAAGCTCAAGTCCATCTTTAAAAGTAATAATTAATATTCATTGTTACAATGAATCTGGTAAATATTAAAAAAAAATACGATTCAGTTAAAAAGTTTTATTTTTATGAATTATTGTATTTCCACAATAAATTATTTCCCGGTTTTACAAAAGTTACAAAGTACATTTTTCCGATAATGAATATTAACAACTATTTCTTGTTTTTTTTTAAATTTGTATTTTGATGCTTTCGCTTTTTATACATTCAGGCGTTAAACGATTTATGATCGTTATCGAATTTTGTGTTTTTAACTTGCCAGTACCCGGCGCGTTGTCGCCACCGAACAAAATAATATTAAGTGAAATCAATCAATAATTTAGCAATGTTTTAACGAAATAAGGAGTACGGTTCGACGGTATGGAAAATACGAGCAAACAAATGCTCATTTTTATATATTAGATTTCTGCATTCTTTTAGAATTATAAAACTTGGGTGTTCTTTCAGAATGGTAATGAAAGAAAATATTTATTGTATCTCGAGTCTCGTTTAATATTCGTTCAGAATTCTCAAATTTAATTTCAGAAAAGGTGATTATAATATTTTCTTTTAAAATTGATTACATATAAAAAACATTTATAACATAAAATCGTTAATATAGATTAAACGATAATTTTTGAAAATTAGGATGGTGCAAAATTATTTGTACTGCAATATTTTTGATGGTTACTGCGAAAAATGCTAAAATTTAATTAAAATATAAAACTCCCAGGGTTAGTCTTCCCAAAACTTTCTCGCATAATCTGTAATAAAGTTGTTACCTATGAGAATGACTTGCATGACATTTATGTGTTAGTTACAAAATATTAATCTTTAACTTGGATTTAGAATTTCTACTGAATCTATTGTTTTCCTAGCCGAGTTATTTGGAGATTAATCCTATGTAAATAAATTCGGTTGTGATAAAAAATTTATTCTTTATTTTTAGACATTTCTTTAAAAATTTATCCCTACAACCATTCCGTAGATGTAAATATTAAGCTAACCAAGTTTCATGGCAATGTGATAAGCGGTTTAGGAAGGCATACGAGACATACAGAAAAAAATTCATTTTTATTTATATAGGTATATTAGATTTCATTATTCCTTTCATATGCATACAAATAGACAAATTTCTTTCAAATTCGATACATAATCTGCAATACATATATTAAAAGCACACATCAAACTTCGTTTGGACAGCTGATTTGTGTTAGCATTTCTATAACTGGATGTAATTCCAATAATTTAAAAGCCAAATAAATTTGCCTAAAATATGTCATAATCCTTATGCAGAAAGTTTTAAATCATCATAAAAACTTTACGTATTCATTTTTTATAAAAAAAAAAAGAAGAAAAAGTCAATGTTTAATAAGAAATAAAATTATTGAACTTATTCTTTATTAAATACTTTTGACAACAAATTGATTATCAGGGATTGATTATTTCCAGAAATTTCAATTATATATTTCACATAATATAATCTTATTACATACATCAATGAAATATTTTTAGATTTTAAAATTGGTAGATATATGCAGATTTATTTCAGTCAACATTATTTTAGAAACTTTGCACTGCTTTATTCTTTAATAAATTGAAATAATTTAATTCGGCTTATAAATTTAATTCTTTATTGATCCAATTATATTGCAGGAATAAATGGCAGGATTAGAAAAAAATAACATCAGTGTTAAAAGTTTATCACCATTGACTAGTATTTAAATTAAATTTTAATCGTAAGTATACCAAAATTTTAAATATTTTATTTAAAAATGCTTAATGCTGAAATTTCTTGAAAGTAGAATATCAGCTAAGCACCAAAATCGTTATCATCAGCATCGAAAAAAAAAGCTATACTAAATTATCACTACCAATAACGAAAAGAAGATTCTATTCAATTATAAAATACATTGTTGTAAAATATGATAAATACATACATTTTTCTAAAATTCCATAAAAGTAGGAGACAGATTTAAGACAAACACTTTGATTATATAAAATTTTTTTGAATTTTAAAATAATTAAAAAATTAGAATTTTGTAAATAAGAACTAGGAAAGCAAAATTACACAAGTGTTTTATTATTTAAAATTAAATTTTAAAAATTCCTCCTTGATGTACAATTCCACCCTCGGTTGTATATAGTAGCTATAATATATTAAATATAATAATATATATACTATATATAATAATATACAGTAGTAATAATAATAATACCAAATTTAGCAAATACAGTCCAAGCATTCTTGCTCTACACACATATTGATCTTTATTATGATAGTAGATTTAACAATTGATATTATAATGCAATATTTATTTCAATGCATTGATTAATAACCCATTATTTTAATATACTAAATTTATTATTTAACTAAAAATATTTAACTTCTTGTGTCCTTACATAATTTTATATTTTAAAAATAAATTTTGATGCTAATAAATAAAATGAAAAATAATACTTTTCCAAATTTAATTTCAAAAAATTCTCTCAACGCATTTAAAATTACATTCTTATCTATAAAATTTATTTATACATTCTTTCCCCCTCTCTCTATGCACGCACGCACGCGCACACACACACACACACACACACACACACACACACACACACACACACACACACACACACACACACACACACACACACACACACACACACACACACACACACACACACTCTTATTATAATTCAGAGACTAATTTATTCTCTAATTTAGATCGTTTTAACTTGATTCTAATATGTTATCTTAGTTTTTCTTATACAAAACCAAAATTTTTTATTCATTTAATTTTTAAATGCATAGGGCTAAACTGTTGATTTCGTAATTCCCACAATAAAAGCTAAGATATAAAAATTCCTAATATCCACCCATACTTTTTAAAGATACCTAAAATTCCCTTCCATGAATCGATACATGGCAAAGAAATACAGTGAAATTATTAAAGGGAAAAATTTCTACTGGTTGTTTTTTCTAGTATCACGATGTAAAAAGGCACCGTTTTATTACCATCTTCTTGTAGTGAAATAAATTCACGTTAAATTTTCAAAATGAGGCTTCCTGAGTGATAGAAGAAAATAATAGAGTGAAAGGATCCTTGCATAACAAAATAAATAATATCTTAAACTATAAATATCGTGTATTCAATTTATAGAAGCAGTAAATAAACCTATAGGACACATATTATGTATTAAAACAGTTCCAGATGAAATTTCATAAGCTTTATACATCCCATCTTCCAATATTTTGTAAATAATGTTGTAAACCATACCTCATAAGTTGTTCGAAACTAATTATTTAAATGGGATCAAGGTCATAAAGCGATCAATTATTTCCTTTAGAACAATCAGTTTAGATTAATGTAACGTACTATATGGAATATTTCATAATTTTAGAAGCTTTGATGTCATTAATGTTGATTTCTAACGCATTAGGTAACATAAACTATCTTCTAATAAGCTGAACATTAGGTTGTGAATGTTTGATTTATGCGACATGTTAAATGTTTCCGCACAATTATTTATTAAAATTAATCTAACATATGTACATACTTGATTATTTAGGAAATTTGAGAACTAAACAAGTTATTTAAAAGCATTAGTTATGCTCTTTTAAATAACCAACATAATTATTTAATAAAATTCAAAAATATTTAATTATAACGCGTTTACAGAGCTGTTTATATTAAATATAAATGTGCATGCACATGGGCAAATAAGAAATATGCATTAACAAAATGAAGTAAAAAAAACTTATTATTTGCGGATGTTTGAAATTTTGTACGCAACGATTAATATAAGAATAGGAATACAGGGCTCAGTAAAATTTACAAATAATGGTGTGTGTAAATAATGATGCGTTTACAAAATATGATATCTTATGCATAAATGCATGCATGTGTGTGTGTGTTTACAAATGTTTATAAAACTGTTTTTATTTAATATAAATGCGAAATCACATGAGCAAATAAAAATATGCATTACCAAAAATAAAGTAGGGAAACTTATCATTAGTGGATATTATTAGAAATTATCAATCAATCTAATAATAGATTGAGTACCATTCCTGGTGCCTTTGGATAATCAATTTATAATTAAAAAAAATATTCCATGAAGTTTGCAAATTAAGAAAAAGTTATCATAATTTGAAATTTTTTATAAGTTGAAACATAAAGCATGAAATTCAATTCTAAAACTCTTATTAGAACACTAAGAAAAGTGAGTTTGCATTCCTTATTCTTTAAAAACTTGTTTAAATTTAAGTAATTGCTGCAAAAAATATAATTGATAAATTTTGTTAGGGAAGCATTCAACTTTAAGAATTTCATGAACAAAATTAATAACTGAAATCACTAATAATATGAGATTTCTTTTCAAAAATTCTAAAACGAATATCTTTCAGGAGATTCTTCTATCCCTCTTATTCACAAGGAAGCCAAATGTTCATTGTTACAAAAAATTTTTAAATTTTGTTGAAAAGTTATCAACAATTAATCTCAAATTTGAAAATTGTAGGGAAAAAATTGCTTCTGGCAAAAAGAGTTATAATTTTAATAAATTTCAGTGAAATATTTAAAAAAATATTAATTGAAACACAAATTATTGTCTTCAAAACTTTTCGTTCTCATGAATAAAATTCAACAACTGAAATCCCTAATGATACGAATTTTCTTTTCAAAAATTCTAAAAGGAATTTCTTTCAACACATTCTCTTATCACTCTTGTTCACAACGAAGCGAAATTCAATCACTGCAACCAAAAGAAAAACAATATGAAATATGTATAGCTCCTTTTTGTTTGTCCAGAATAGAAAAGAAAAATATCAGCATGTTCCGAAAAAATAGAAAAAAAGGAACATATTTTTTTTTAAAGTTTAGAGAAACGGAAGTGTAGAACAAAGAAACAAGAGCAATTCCAAAATAATTCGAAACAACAGCTGCATCTTTCACTATAAACACATACCCTTTCTTTTGTAGATGGAAACCTGTTATTACAATCAGTTTCACATCGAATGCATTAGAGGGCTCAACCCATTTATTCTGTCAACCCACACCCCTTCATCCGCCGCAAACAAGAAAAAATATTTTTAAAATGAACTCGGCTGATCCGAGGAGGAGGGATCAGAAATAGTACCGCAGACCTTTCGTAAAAGCGTTACTGTCACCCAAATCCTTACAAGCTGATCCATAATTTATAAGGCTCTCTGAGCTCAAAAAATTGTTGCTTGAAGGAGATGCAAAGTTCTTGCATTTCCTATGGATTTTTTTCCTTTTTTTACCATTGGACAATATATTTCTAAACCTTTTAAGAGTGAAAAAGCCTCTAAAATAATTCAATAAAAACAGCTAAGTGCAGTCACTGAGGCAATTTATCATATTAGATAGCACTGGATGGTAATTGCATTGAAAAACTACTCTAATGGTTCTCATGAAAATGTCACGCAGAAACATTTTTAAAGCTTTATTATTTATTAAGTACGTTATTTATTTTATATTGCAAGATACAAGAAACTTTTCAAGGGTTAAAAACATTGTATTCTAGCTTATTGAAAACTATCTTATGTTTTAGAATTTTTCTTATTTATAATATTTTAACATTTTTTATATTTTAAGAATCTTTCTTTTTACATTGGAAAATGGTTGTTTCACCTGGATACTTGTTGTTTTTATTGGTTTAAAGTTAAGTTACTAATGGAACAGTTTAATTTCCATGCTTTAGCCAAAAATTATTTTTAAGCTTTCCAATAGAAACCAATCTTACGACATCATAATCCTACAATCTTTCAATTCATCTAACTGCCTGATTATTGTAACTTCACCTTTTAATGTCTTTCATGCATATGAGTTACATAGAAAGTTTAGTAATCGTTAAAAAATTCAAACTCAAGATTTCAACGATCTTTACGTTTTAAACCTCCCTACTTTCTGAAAGCACACTTTTGGAAAAGGTCTGTTTTTCTGTAGGGCTATTAGAAGGATAACTCAAAAACAGTTTGAGGTAGGCATTAAAAATTAGTGTTCTTTTTTTGTGTATATCTTTGCCCCAGATTTGCATATTTCTATAAGAATTTGTGCAAAATCTGTTAAAATGAATTCCATCTATAGGGCTATTCGGACATAAATTAATAAAACTACTATAAAATGAAACAAGGTAGGTAATATTTATACACATATTTAACATCTATATCGTAAATATCTGTCAAATTTGTAGCCAAATCCAACAAAGTATTGCCTGTCTTTCAGTCTGTATTCTCAGAAACATAAGCGTGACTACACAAAAACTCGTACGAGAAAAAAAATTAAATTTCCTCACTTTTATTTTATTTATTCCATTAGTCTCTTTAAATGCTAGAAAAAGTTTATATTGCTTCCAAACTGATTTTTAAATGTTTTTTTTTTTTTACCAAGCAAAAATTTATTTAGTTTCACCAAAAGAAAGCAAGGGAAACAACATTCTACCTCCCAGTAAATAGTCGCAGATAAATCTAATTCTCTTCGTTCAATACAAACGCGATTACCCAGAAAATTTCTCCCGAACTTGTCTTTGAGAAGATTTCAACCAAAGTGAACTTTAACTGCTTCCCTAAAACTGATAAGAACAACTTTTAAATTAAAGCAAGGCAATGGCGACCAGTATTACGGTGGCGGCAGAAAAGCAATGCTAAACCATTTTACAACCGCCAGACTTATAATTATACCCAACAATCAGGAAGTTTCCAGAGAGGAAAGTTTAGCTCAGCGGTGGGTCTTACCTGTCAACACGAAACACTCATTAATTTAAAGCTAGGTGCGGTTTGCTGCTCAAAAAGTAAAATTCTGAGTCAAGTTCTTGGAAAATGTAATTAATTTCCACCAGTCATCTTGAAGACTGGGGAACGTGTCAAATTAGGAGTTTGATGGTAGGACATTTGCACGAGATGGAGTCACTGGGGCTATAAAAAACCATCTGATAGGAAGTAGAGGGTGAATCGAATATTAAATGTGTTTCTATAGTTAGATGCGATTTTTTATGTTTCTAGAATTGATGATGTTAATGATGATAGACATGGTTGTTTCAGTGACGTACATCTCAGCAGTTTTAATTTAATGCTTTTGAAATGGTTTAAAAGCTAAAACTAAAAAAAATCAACGCGCATGCAAAATAAAATAGAATTTTGGAAAAATATTTCATGATTCTTTTATCAATCATATTTAAGTGTATATGGATACTTTTAAGCCATTTGATACATTAATAATAATTGCAATCTCACACATTTTGAGAAAACGGTTTCTTTTAGTCTTTTCATTTAGAAATTCAAAGTTGATTGTAGTTAGTCGAATTATTCTATTCTTTCATTTAGAAATTCGAAGTTAATTGTAGTTAGTCGAATCATATCATCCTTTCACTCAGAAATTCGAAGTTAATTTTAGTATATTTTGAGACAGTAATTTCTTTTGATCTTTTCATTCATTATTTCGAAATTAATTTTAATTAGTATATTTTGAGACAGTTGTTTCTTTCCTAATTCTAAGTTATTTTTAGTTAATATATTTTGATACAATGGTTTCGTTTCATACATTCGTTCAGAAATTAAAAATAATTTTTAATTAGACTATTTTGAGACAGTGGTCTCTTTTCCTCCTTTCATTTTGAAATTCGAAGTTTAATTTAGTTGTTATATTTTGAGATAATGGTTTCTTTTCATCTTTTTATTCACAAATGTGTACCTAATTTTAGTAGGCATATTTTAAGAATATGGTTTATTTTCATTGTTTCATTCAGAAATTCGAAGTTAATTTTAATATCTTTTGAGATAATGACTTTCTTTCATCCATTCATTAAGAAATTTGAAGTTAATTAAGGTGAAAAATAATTAAAAAAATACTGATTAAAAGGTAATCCAATAATTATAGATTTATTTAAAGATATGAATTCCTTTTGGACATACAGTGTTTGGCTGTTTGTTTCTATTTGAAATTCTTATTTAGCTTTCCAGTAGTATTTCTGTTAGACTATTATGCATTAGTGAACTTCTATAATTTTTTTTCTTTATGTTATTTTCAATAATGTTATGTAAAAATAATATTAATTAGATGTTTTTTTCATATTTCGCTCATAAATATCAATGATTTATTCAGAACAATTTTTATGTACAGTGGTTTAATTTGAACCATTTTTTTGTGATAATTCAAATTAGTTTTACAAAAATAAGAGCATTCACTCCATGAATGTTAGATATAAAATTTAATTGATTAACATCAAAAAATTCAAAGGATTGATACACGTCTCAAAATCTATGACTGAGGAAAAAATTAACCAAATTAATCATATTTTTACATATGTATTTGCATGTTATCATTGCATTTTAGATATTTTCTAGATGATACACTCAGTCATTGCATGACCGAATTACTATCTATTTGATAATTCGTTTTTCTTTCATCGTTCATTTATTACAAGGTGCAGTTAAATGAAAACGAGACAGATGGAATTCAAATAAATAAACTATTTTTTTATTTCAAAAGCAATCACCATAACTATTAATAAATTTATCCCACTATAAGACAAGATGGTCAATAAATTCTTGGAAACGCGTTTCCAGTTGTCTACGGAATGATGATTGTACCAAGGTATGTACCTCTTCATCAGAATATTGCACCTGAACATATACTTTCAGTTACAAAGCTTCACTAAATAAGATGGACAATTTTATAATGTAGGTTCACACACACCTTTCTTTGGTGCTTCAAAAATATGGAAATAGCAAGGGGAGATATCTGGATTGTATGGAGTATGTGTAAGGGATTTCCCAATAGCGTTTATTTTACTCAGACACATGTGACATGTTTATTCGTAATTCACAGCAGGCATTCGGACATGTCTCACTTCCTGATACTCTTTCTGCAGCAAAAAAACACATTACAGCAGATGGTTACTTTCCTCTTCTCCATAGTGATATCGGACGCACACACGACTTATGGACTTTCTTTCAAACACGTCTAACATACAAATGACTGAGCAGTGAAACTTCTTGAGGTATCCGACTACGTTGAAAACACTGGTTAACGACCACATTGACGATTTTCAATTCCATTGTTATTTCTTGTAGTTCAGACTTTTCTCTTTCCAAAACTGTTTATCTCTTCTAGGAAAAGGAAGACCTCACCTGCCATACCAGGATCACGTAATTTTCAACATTTTTTTTCTTTAATTTTATTTTTCTAAAAACTTTTATTTTCATAAAAATTCTCCATGATTAACATATTTCAAAAACTAATTGAGGCCTTCGCTTAAAAATTTCATCGTGTGTTTTAAATAATATGGGCAATGAAATGAGCCAGAAGTTTTATAGTTGGTGAAATACTTTTTCATTTATAGATATTTTTAGAAAAATTAAGTTGTGAATTTATGGAAAAAATACGTATATACGTATATTTTTACCCAAAGCTTCTTTGAACCTCGACATGTTTCTTAGATTTTGGTTCATTTCATTCATCATTGCATTCTATAATATTTGTGCAAAGAAAAATGGGATTACTGCATTACAATTTTATATAGAGTTTTTACCCGTTATGTCAAATTTCATTAAAAGCTACAACACATTTCCTATTTTTCAAAATATATTCTGTTTTCAAATAATTTTGTAGTATTTCTAGTGTTTTGTATTGTAATAGATAATACATCTAAAAATCATAGTTTTAAAAAAATCCAAATATTTCAAAACTTTTCCTTCGAACGTAGTCGGATACCTTGATCTGCACCTTCCTGATTCCCAGTGGAAGGCACTTTTATTCACGAGCATTCCTACCTTTCTAACTTCTTTGATATACTCATGATACTGTATGTCTCGTTTTCATTTGACTGCCGCTCATAGATGACTTCTATTAATATTTTATAAATATTCAATATTTATTAAACATCTGCATTTATTGTCGGAAGAAAAGGGTTAATTTCAGTTACTTTGCATTAAACCTGTGTAAAATAACAAAAATGCATATATTTATCAATCCAAGCATGTCAGATGCCAAATGTCATTGAATGAACATCTAAAAGATCAAAGTATTGCCTCAAACGACAGTTCGGGAGGCTTTGAATCAAAATTAATATTGCAAACTTTAGCTTATCGAAGCATACCGCCATGCATAATTTGGATCAACAAACGGAGACGAGTACAAAAGTGCAAGTTAAAATTTATAAATATTCAACTTGGAAATCTTTTCCAGTGCAAATTAATTTAAAGATATGAATGAACTATTCTTGTATATTCCGAAGGAGAATTCGGCGTTTCCAAATATACCTAATGAAAAGTTAGGTTATTGCCTCTATCTTATCTTCCCTTCCACCCTTGAGTGCCTTTGCGCAAAATTTCATTTATTTTTCCACACAGTTTGCTTTTCATTTCCACGAGAGAGCTATTGAAAAGCCCCAGGAAACGAAACCATTCCGCCCTCATAAATCACTCTTTCATTTGATGTTGTATTCAACAATCACTGCTCTTCAATCCTGATTGGGACTTAATGCCACTGGATAAAAGACGGCTGCGCCTCGTCTTTGTTGAATTAGCTAAATTTATTTCCGGCTACATTCGTTTCTTCGGGGTTCTTTCCTGAGCGATATTAGTACAAAAGTTTATCGTTGTAACGATCTGATTGTAGATCATCATTAAATGGTCGTTATACCGAATACTCTTTAGATCGAATAATAATTGTAACAACTAGGTAACGGAATAGGAACTTTGTTTTAAATAAATGAATGAATGAAGTTACAACTTTATATATTATAGTAGTTGATTTAATTTGATTTATTTCTTGCTACATTCGTTTCTTCAGTGTTGTTCCTGAGCGATATTAGTACAAAAGACTGTCGTTGCAACGATCCGATAGTTTACCATCATTAAATGGCCGTTATACCGAATATTGTTTTTATCTAATTATAACAACTAACCGAATAGAAGCTTTCTTAAAAAATATAGTTGGTGATTATATGGACTATATTCATTTTAAGCTACATTCGTTTTTTCGGGTTTTTCTCCTGAGAGATTTTAGTACGAAGGACTGCGCAGCGTTATCTTATACATTTCTTTCGTAAAATATATTAGTTTAATTAGCTAGATATAAATACAAAAGACTATCATTGGAAGGATTTAATTTTATATGATAATTAAATTGTCGTTATTGCCAAATAGCCTTTACATCGAAAAATATTTATAATTGCAACATATTTATAAATTAATAGGAAATTTGTTTTAAATGGATTTAATACCTTTAAAAATTCACTTCTTATATAGTATACAGTTGTTGATTTAACTAGATTTATTTTAGGCTACATTAGCTTCTTCGAGGTTGTTTCCTGAGCGATATTTGTGCAAAAGACTATCATTGTAATGATATAATTGTAGATTAGAATTACACAATCCTTATACTAAATACTTTTAGATCAAATAATAATTATAATAAATGGGTAATAGAATAGGAACTTTGTTTTAAATAAATGAATAGTGTTACAAATTTATTTTTATATAGTATTTTTGATTTAACTTAATTTATTTTCAGCTAAATTCCTTTTTGGCTTATTTTCTGGATGATATTAGTACAAAGGACTATCGCTTTTATTATCTGATTATAGATCAACATTAAATTATCATTATATTGAATATTCTTTATATGGAAAAATATTTATAATTGTAACATTTTGGTATCAATATAGAAACTTTGTTTTAAATAAAATTACTAGAATTAAAAATTTATTTTTTATGTAAGATATAATTGTTTCATCGTAAGTTAGAGCTAAGCATATTTAGAAGATCATTTAATTTTCAATAAAAAATTCTAATTAGAATTTTGATAATATTGTCCCATTGTGCACATTTAAATCCTCCAAACCATATTGTATTAAATCGGGATTTTTTTTTCTAGATAAAACGATATGAACAGTAAAAAAAAAAGCACATCTTTTTAAATTAATTTAGATAGATAATACACTGTAATGTATAAGTATAATGTACTGTATTGTAATCATTAGATAAAATGGATGAATGCTCGAATTATTTCTGTGTTATGTTTGTTACAGACAGCCAGACACATAAACATTTTTTTAAATATGCTCAGGGACATTGAGATTCATCAAAATCAGGAGCTCAAATTTTCTAACAATTACTGTAGATTATCTATGCTACGTACCGAAAAAAGTAAAACATTTCAAATATTTATTTCTATTTAAACAATGCAATCATTCTCAGCAATAGTAACTTCTTTTATCCAGACTGACGAACATATTATCGAATTATTTTGTCGAACAGATGGATTTCATCTAAACAGATTTTATCCAAACATTGATTTAAAAAAAAAGGATGATTTGGTGTAATGTCCGTATACCACCATCAAGCTTTAAACGGTTTTGAGTTATCTTGCCAGACACATGCAGACAAACACATTAACTTTTTCTAAATATGTTTTTTTTTTAATTCAGAAGAGTGAAGATTTATAAAAATGTCGTGTTGAAATTCATCGACAATTACTATATACTGTCCCTCGATGCTAATTACCACGAAAGCAAAAATCGCCTAATCTTTATTCACATTTAAACAATGCCGAAATTTTCAAGAGCAGTTATTTGTTTTATGTAGATTTGCGAATAGATTGCCAAGTTATAGTGTCGCTCAGAGGAATTTCTTCTGAACAGATTTTACCCTAAATTTTATAAAAATCCGCACGTTTGATGTAATTACCGTATAACCTAATCATAAATTGCATACTAATCATCGAATCGCTTTTGATTTATCGTTTTCACAGATAAACAGATGTACGAATATTTTCTAAATATATTTTTTCGAACTAAAGAGTTTGGAGATTTGACAAATTCAGGATTTCAATTTTTTTTTACAATTGCCCTACTTTCTCTGTGCTGTGTATCAGAAAAGTTTAAAAAAATTAATCCATTTTTTATTTATATTTTTTAACAATGCAACAATTTTTAACAGTAGTAACTTGTTTCATACAGAAATTAATTTGTTTTACACGAATAGTTGTTGCTTTATCAGAATAGATTGCCAAATTGATTTGTCGAGCAGATACATGTCTACTGAACTTATTTTACACAAAATTTGATAGAAATCTGCAAATTTCGTGTAATGAATTTACACAAAACATCTAGCTAAAAACGATTTTGGTTTATGTTTGTCTGAGACAGGCACAGAGACTTGTGAATCTCCTCTAAAACTTTGTTTTTTGAACCCAGGAAATTTGGAATTAGTCAAAACCTTGAGTTAAAATTTTTTGACTAAAACTATGCACTATTTCTCTATACTGCGTATCGAGAAAGAGAAAATTGCTCAATCTTTACTTATAGTTAAGCAATGCAACAGTTCTCAACCACAGTAACTTCTTTTATACAGATGGACGAACAGGTTCACGAATTGCAATGCCAAAAAGAGGGATATGTATTTCTTTTTAAACTCAGAAACATGGTTCATCAAAATTTCTAGATCAAATTTTCGATTAATTATTGTACTTGTTCTATACTGTGTATCGTGAAGGCAAATAATTGCTTGATATTTATTTATATTTAAACAATGCAACAAATCTCAACAACAGTATCTTTCTTTATACAGATGAAATAACATATTATCGAACAGACAGATTTTCTCTAAATAGATTTTTATTCAAAATCTGAAGAAATCTGCAAGTTTGGTGTAATGGTCGTATACTAACCATCTATCTCAAAGAATTTTTGAGTTGCCGTTTTCAGAGAAAGACACGTGGATATTTGCTAAATATGTGTTTTTTGAACCCATGAAAGTGGAGATAAGACAAAATTTCGAGTTCGTATTTTTTGATTTTCGAATACTATGTATAGGATAAAAATTGCTATTTTTCTACATTTAAACAATGCACCAAATCTCTACCCCAGTAACTTGTTTTATAATGAAAGTAAATTGTTTTATAAGAACATATTGCCAAATTATATCGTCAAACAGACAGATTAGAATAGCTTTTACTCAAACTTTGATATAAATCTACAAATTTGTAGAAGTGATCGTATATCATCCATCTAAATCAAAGTGGTTTTGAGATATCTTTGTCACAAATAGACATACACGTACACATTTTCTAAATCTATGTTTTTTTTAACTCAGGAACTTTAGTATTTGTTTAACTCTCCTCTTCAAATTTTTGTGACTGTTACTGTTCTGCTTATCGAGAAAGTAAAATATTGCTCAATTTTTATATATATTTAAACAATGCAACAATTCTTACCAACAGCAACTTCTTTTATACAGAAAGTATCTTGTTTTGTAGAAACAGATTATCGTATGATATTACCGAACATGAAATTTCCTCAGAACAGATTTTACTTAAACTTTGATAGAAATTTACAAAATCGATGTAATTTGTTTACCAACCACCTATCTTATTACGCTTTTGAGTTACATTTGTCACAAACAGACAGAAACAAAAAGATATTTTAACTCTGTGCTTTTATGTAACTCTGGAACATGGATATTTGTCAAAATGTCTGATTCAATTTTTGGACAATTATTATACTGTGTATCGAGAAAGTGTAAATTTTCTTGGTCTTTATTTATTTATACACAATGCAACAATTCTCAACAACAGCAACTTGTTTTATAACCAAATTACAGCCTCTTCTAACCTCCCTCAAAAAAAAGATGGGAAAAATAGCAACTCGAAAATAAGATTTGCCGAAAGAAACAAATCTGAAAAAAAAAAAAAAAAAAAAAAAAAAAAAAAAAAAAAAAAAAAAAAA